>JAVHNF010025507.1:2687-17537 GCA_034783455.1 Micropsitta finschii | reverse complement strand
ACAGGTTGCCCAGAGAGGTGGTGGATGCCCCATCCCTGGAGACATTCAAGGCCAGGCTGGATGTGGTTCTGGGCAACCTCATCTAGTTGAAGATGTCCCTGCTCATTACAGGGGGTTGGACTAGATGACCTTTGAAGGTCCCTTGCAACCCAAACTATTCTATCATTCTATGCATATTTACAATGTATTTATTTACCTATATATTCTTAAGTTTGTACATATTCTTGTGACCATATTTCAAACACTGACAATTCAATCACATGACAAGTATTTATGAGAGAGAAACTGTTATTATCCTATTTTATAAATTACTAATTGAGGCGGGAAGAGATTAAGACCAAAATTTTCAAGACCTTAGTTCTTAAGTGTACTTTTAATTAACTCTTGTAGCGCCCTTCTGTTGAACAGCCTATATTACTATCTCCAAATGCTGCACAAGCTGCTGCAGTATTTCCTGTGTAGCAATTGTTATTGTATTCATTTACAGAGTTTTCTGACCAAAAAAAAATATACAGTATATAATTTTTGTTATTAAAACATCATTTATTTTGACATGATCTTTATCCACAGCACGCTGTAGCTTTATAGTTTTTTCACCTTTCATAGATTAAATAAAAATAGTTTGATACCTTTGAAAACTTACCTATTGGTGGTCTAGAGTACTCTGATTTGGCCACTTATGTTTTGCCTAGGTTTTACTTCTGATGTTCTTATACCAAATACTTCATGCAATGGTTGAAGTGTTTTTTCACTCTGCAGAAGCCCAGAATCCACTCTCAAGCATGCCTTACCTTGCCAAATGTACTTTCAGGTTGCCTACCACCTTGTTTTTTGAGTGAGGATCCTCAAGATAGTGACTGCCTGTCAGAAACTGCAAATGTAAGCTCCATGCATCCTTTCAGGTGTGTTGAGCATCTGTGGCGTTCAGTTTTCACACCATGACCAGCCCTGGAGTAGGGTGTTACTGCCTCGCAGCCATGTCTGTGTCAAGGGCTCTATTGAGAAGTAGTAAGTGTGTGGAGCAGCATGCTGCTTGCCAGGGTGCAGCAGAGATCTTCCTCTGTTGCTGAACTCAGTACTCAGAAATATATGTGGTGTATCAATCATAAAATGTAACCTTCTTGGACAGCTATCTTAAATTAGTGGATCGGTGAGTGTCTCTATTTATCACAGAATCATAGAATGGTTTGGGTTGGAAGGGATCAAAAATATCATCTAGTTCAAACCTCCCTGCCATGAGCAAAGACGCTCTCCACTGGACCAGGTTGCTCAAAGCCCCATCCAACCTGGCTGTAATGATGCCGAGTTGTCAAAGTTCATGGTCTTTTTGGCTGTGAAATATCAATTATGTACTTGTTCAAAGGATTGAAACTCGTAAGTTCTTTACTCCATCTATCCAACTCCTGGCATCTCAGTGCTGTGCACTGTAGTTGCACTGCTAACAGCTGGGACACATCTTTGTGTTTCAAAAGGAACAGATGATGTCACTCCATAGAGTTAGTATCTCTGTTTCAGTATAAATTTCTCATTTTGCTGTGGCAACAGAAGGCAAGAGCTGCTGGCTTTGCTTGTTACTCTTGTTTCATCCTGAGGTCTAAGAACCTGTAACCCCTGCTGCTCAAAACGATAGCAGTGCTACAGGGCTGGTTCACCACCTGTATTACCTATTCTTCATTCCCTCATTTAACATTATTCATTACTATTAGTGTATCTTCAGGCAAATGTTATACTTGGCTATTCTTATAATTTCTTGCATGTATTTCAAGAACTTTGTCTTTCCATTTCTTGGGGTCTGTTTGGGAGTTCCCAGGACCCCAGACATTTCTGATAGTGAAGATCTCTCCCTTCCTGGGCTCCAGCTTCTTTGGATTCAAACTAGTACTCTGCTTCTGGCTCTGTTAAGCTTGATAAAGACATCCTATGCTATCTTCTGCTGTCGCCTTAGACAATAACAGTTGCCAGCTGCAGGCCTCATGTCTGAAAGTCCTTTTCTGTCTTTATCTGTTATCGCTGGAATAGCTTGGAGGGAAGGCTGATGGCTGCAGCTTTTTTTTTCCCTTTAGCGGTACCTGGCAAAAGGCATAGTGCAGATTGTCAAGGACTGGGTGATTCAGCATGCCAGAGCCCATTTTCAACATTGCAACCAGAGATTTCCTTAGTACCAGACAAATCAAGCAGTATATCTTCGGGATTACCACACAGTGACTCCTTTGAAGGGCTCTGTTCCTGATGGGAGGTTTTCCAAACATTCAAGACATTCTCAAGGGCTTTTTACCACCATAAAAGTACTAAAGGCTGTGAGAATGAAAAGATAGAGCTGCCAGCTCTGGTTTCTTCAAGTGTGAAGGTGTCTCAGCCTTCTGATTTCCCCAGTTCCTTCCTCTGCAGCTCCACCAGGCCTGAGGGATGTCTGCACTTCAGGTTTCTTACTAGATCTTGTGAGAGCCTTCAATTGACCACAGTATGTGCTGTAGGAGTCAATTTTCTTACAGTTTGTATCTGTTAGGCTGCTAGAGAGGGCTCAGAGGGACTATTATCTTTTCCTTTCATGGTGGGGACAGTCAGACATTATATTTCGACTAAACTGATGTCCTGCTTTAGCAATGTTCTCTGGCAATGGCACCACCTCTGTATCAACTACTGTATATTTCAAGTGATAGCAACTTTGGTTGTTTTGTTTGTTTGTTGATTTTAAATATCTGTGTTAACAGCTCATGTAGCCACCTGATGGCTTCAAAACTGTTTGAATGCATATTCCCAGCACTTGGCCATACTTCACCCTCATGCTGTGATGACACAGTACCTGTGGGAGTGAGCTGTAGCTGTCACTGCACATGGGCTAGAACTGGATCTGTTGTTGATCCGAAGTCCAGTTATAGCTATGGTAGCATGGCTGATTTTTTAACCAGCTTAATTTTTGCTGATCTGTCTCTCTAACTTCCTTTTCCATGTTCCTGGATGCATCCTCTGCAATGTTGGCTGTCATTGCTCATGTACTTTTTCTGTTCCTCCTGTTTAGAAACACACAGGCAGGATTAGTGTTCTTTCATCTCTGCAAGGTGGCATGAAGTGCACCATAAGTGACTGTCTCTAGAGAGATAATTTTTATGCCTCCAATGCTACATGAACATGCCAGTGATCTCAGTTTTGTGGTATAAGTATCTCATTCTTCTTCCTTTTTTGGGGATATAAAAGCAGTGTTTCTCTACAGCCTTGTTCTGTTCTGTTTAATACTGCTCATTCTGCCACAGAACTGCCACCTGGTAGTATGGTCTCACAGCATCTCACCAGCCTTTCCCTCAGAGGCTGTTGAGGATTTACCTTCATCTCTGCTCAGATTGTGTTTTTGCTCCATCCGTCTGTGCTTGTGGGTAGTGTGTATCAAGAAGTCTGGCTTCATACTGTACTGCCTTTTCTTCTACTTCTTGCTCCTACTTTAGTCCTTAGTGAGTTACATCTTTAAGCTTCACTGCTGTAAGAGACAATGAGAGAAAAACCTTTTCTGGACTGACCACTGCCAAGAGAGTTTAAGGATAATTTGCTGGATAATAACACTGAGAAGACTTCATTGCCACAGATAAATTATATATATGTAGATATAGATGTGTATGTTACTATGTGGAAGAGGTTAGAGACTGCATTGAGGCTCAGCATCACAGCTGACTAACATCTTTATGTGTAAATCAATCTTTTTTTACCTTGAAACAAAGTGGATACAGGTAAATTGCCTATTAGAAAGTGTCTTGTAAAATGCTGAATGATGCCTATGCCTTAGCTGTAAGGATGTTAACGCTTACAAAGTCCAAACCCATACTTGGAAAACACTGAAAAATAAGCAGTGTAGACATCTGTAATCATGTGCATTGGCTCTGTTTCATATCTGTGAGTGCAGTCATAGCTCATATTCATGAAATCAGTCTGATTCTTCATTGAAGAAAATATCTGACAAGATGTTGAATGCTGATATTAAAACAGGACAAATCTTCTCCGTCCTGCCTCATCTGCACCTTTTGTTATAACAGTTCTTTTCCTCATCCTAACAAGTTGTATGTATAGTACTGTGTATCATGTCCTGGCATATAACTGTCCAGGGAAAAAAAAAAAAAAAGGAAAATTGATGTATTTGACTTGAATTATGCTGTAACTACATCATGTGTAATTTCAAAACTTCTAAATCAGTGACTTCATAAAATTCAGGTCGTAGATTTTTTCACTGCTACCTGTGCTCCTTAAGATTTCATCTCAGCTTCACTTATTCATTATAAAGCATCTATCCCAGTTTATTCTGTATTTGTTTGGTCCTGGACTCTTATCCATTGCTATCCTTCTATCCTCTTACCCACATAGCTATTGAAAAAGCTCTAGGTACTTAGTAAATGACTTCAAGAAGATTTAGATGTTCATGACGTCTGGGAAACCACTACCTTTGACCCCAAATATCTCACTGTTTCTCATGGCAGACATGATAGAGACAGGTGGTAAAATGAAATGTTGAATCCCATATTATAAGCATCACCAGGGAGAAGAATGAGTAAGCAGTATGACAAGCTGACATCTTTTGAAGTGGAAATAATACAGACTTGCAAGAGGAGGTGACCTGTTGCAAAATCTCAATGAACAAGCATTCTGTAGCTGGTCTTTACTTCAGTAAAGAAAACAAAACTTTTGTGGGGACATTATATAATCTATATTGCAAGTGGAGAGACCTTTGAACCAGATCCTTGGAGTCACATCCTTAAAACTCTAAAGATTACCGTACATTGTTTGCACTCAAGTTATAGCAGGAGTCCAAAACGATGAAAGATTCATTTCAAGATGAAAGGTATCTCTGTGTTTAAGGCTCGATTCAGTTCATCCTGGGAAATGTGTTCCATGTTTCTGCATCCTGAGAAAGAGTCCCAATTCTGAAGCAGATTACTGCCATTTGTATTTCAGTTGCTGTTTCTCATTTCTAAAATAAGGCTTATAGCATTTTCCTGTCTTCCAAGAAGGTCTCAGGACTACTACTTTAAAGCAGAGGCAATATTAAAGAGGAGATTAGTAGTGCCTTGGAGTGGATTGAAGTCTGGAAGAAAATCCAGAGCTGGAAGAGGTTGATGACAAGGGAATGGAGGGAGGAGGAGAAGGCAGACACAGCTGGAACATGCCCCTGAAATTCCTTCAAGGCTGAGTCATTTCCCACCCAGAAGCAAAAGGTGGTGCCACATTACTGTGTGCTTGTCCTTCCTCCTCATTTCAGCTATTCTGCTCCTGTACCTTTTGTAAACGTGCCTTTATTGTTTTGCAGGGTAAATATCTGAGGTACCATTTTGGGAGATAGTGTGCTGGACAAAGTCTCAAGCTGCAGTTAAGATTTTTTGTTTCTCTGCCTCCTGGTGAAGCAGAGATATGAATGAATTGCTCCTGTCATGTGCTAGTGTATAATTCATGAGTTGAAATAAGCATGAAATACTTTACTGAAATTCTGAAGACCAGCAGAGAAAATGTGCATTGCAAAATCCAGTTTAGACCACTGATAAACCCAGAACATACAAAAGCAAAGCCTTCGAGGCCTTTAAGAAGATCGCTTTTCACTTTTTTTTTACTTTATTTCATTTTTTTCCTCATTAATTACTCTTAATAAATGAGTCAGTATTTATGTGGGTGATAACATTGGCTCTACTAGCTGCTAGAAATTGCTCATTTCAAGCAACTACCTATTTTGAAATTGCTTAATCTCCAGTTTATTTATCTGCAGGCAGAGTAGATTGCTTTGATGTGAAGTTCAAGCTCTTCAGTGACTTGAGCAGGTTGCAGAGGCTACACCTCTAGGAAAGGTAAATTTGCCTTAAGTTTAACTTGATCTGTGGACCTGTCATCAGTGACTGCCAAATTACTACGTTCCGTGCAGTGATTTGTCTCACTCAGTCACTTTTTCCTTATGGAATGAAATGAAGTACCCAAAAATAACTGTATGGTCTAAGGCAGTTTGAGGAAAAAAAACAAAATTAGCTAATACTGAAACAGCTTTAAAGCCTACTAAACATGAGACTGAACAGTATAGTATGTAAAAAAAATATCTGCTGTTTTATGCAGCTCTGAGCTCCCACATGGTTTGATGTACAGGCCACATATTGCTTTATAGTTATTGTTTGTGGACTTCTTAGTTGCTCATGCAGCCTTTTTGTTGGGGATTGTTGTGAAATGTATAATGATAAGAAGTTCATGTAGAAGAGTCAGCTAAAAAGAGAGAAGCATATCCATGAGAAGAAAGAATAAGCAAATCAAATAAATGTCAGGCACTGATTTCTCAGATCATGCAAAGCCTTCAAACAATATGGAGTCTGTTTCAGATAGCAGAACACTCCATTTAGTTCTACTTTACTGGGCTCTAAGTGCCAGCATAGTGCTGTAGGTTACTTAGGTAACCTTCCTTTACCAAAGTAACCAGGTATATCTGCAATGTGATGGGAGAAAGATGCAGCGGACGGCTTATGGCTATTTTGCGGATTCTTGGCAATGATATCAAACATGTGCAATAAATGACTAAATCTGTCATTTCTGAGAATTATAGTGCATTACTGTGCCAGCACAGCACAGCTGATCTGCTGCAGAAACACCCAGGACTGGCAGAGATGTACTGTACAATTTGCCCTTCACCAACTTGGAAGTCACTGATAAATGTAGAGTCCTCACATTTTGTCCAGACAGAGCTTCCTTTGGAGGAAAGAGGCTGTGTCTGAGAGGAGCCCATGATGTCTGGTAGCAGGGATGGGAAGCCAGCTACTGCCATTTTAGTGATGGAGTATTGAGGAATGGTGGAGCTAAAAAATCGCACTCAAAGCCAACAAAAAAAGCCCCTCTATAGGAGTGTAGCAGGTCTACTGAGCGCAATATTTCCTTTTCCCAGCATTATTTTTAAGCCATCACTGAAAGAAAGCAATTCCGTCAGGAGGCCTTTGGTCTGTGAGCAAGGAGGAAGTCCCAAAGTACAAAGACAGCTGAGATGGGCACTGACTGAATAGCACATTTTGCTGTGAAACGCATAATTATTTCTTTGGTTACATGCAATGTCAACTGATGTTATACTTCATGTCTCATTAGAATCTAGAGAAGCAGTCTACCTGGAGAATTCGAGCAACATTTGAGAAGACATAATAACACAAAAGATCAGGGAGATTCACTGTTAAGTACTGTCAGAGATGTTAATAAAATTACCACTGAAGAAGAAAAAACGAATCAATGATGAAGAATCATGTACTATATCAGGTAAGTCAAGCCATTGTCTCTGCAGTAATTAACTGTTCCAATGATATGGGCTGGCAATGTAATGAGGAAGCAGCAGTGAACATGCACTAATTACACTTGCTTTCAAATTCAGCAGAAGCTGAACAGCTGTTTGGTGCAATAGGTAAATTAAGTGCACTAGTCAGATCCAATTTTGAAGTGAATAATGGATGTCACTCAATGATTAATGCGTAGGCTGAATGTTTAAGGGCATGATTCAGCTTAACAATACTGTCACTTGGTGTCTTATTATTTCTTGCTGCCTTGAGCACACCTTTCCTGCACAAAAACATATATGGGGGGTGTGTGTGTGTGGAGGGTGTAATGAAGAGACAGCTGAAGAAAGGGGCTTCTGTTAACTGTACTTGAAAAACGTTCTTGTCAGATGCTCATTTGCAGGTAGCAGAAAGAGCAAACAGGATTTGTCCTCTCCTCCTGAGAAAACAGCTGCAGGGACAGTTTGGAAGGCCTGCAGTTATAGCCTGTACCTGGAGCCTACTGGACTGGAGGTGAACTAGGGTGCTCATCAGAGGAAAGAGCTGCCTCAGTTCATTGGATCACCTTAAAAGGCATTTTAAGTAGGAAAGTTAAAATTAGACTATATTATGTTGACACATGAACTCCTTAGGGATTTACTGACTGTTCCATGCACCATTGATTCTTCCTAGCTTTTCTATTACAGAGCCAAACGCTATACTAAGGACTGGGACCTGGGGCTGGAGTAATATAATATAAACTTTTCTTGGTGTGTTCCTGCTATGTTTGACAAATGCATTCCATATTCTGGCACTGCACACTCTTTCTCTCCAGCTTGTGATGTGACACTGATGTGACATTTCTGCTGATTTATTCCATCCTCAACAAAAAATCCCAATCTCAGAGTGAGCTGCAGAAGGTGTTGGCACTGGTCAGTAAGAGCAGAAGAATCACCACAGCTGATTCTTCTCCACTGGTTGTCAAGACAGTCAGAAACCAAAAGAAAACACATTAACTCTGTCAAGTGTCTTGTTAGAGTGAAAAAAAACAGGATTTACTTATTTAAGGCCTTTACTTATTCACATTCAGTTTCTTATAATGTATGAAGGCTGTTTTGCTGCTTCTATTTTCAAAACACAAAGTAAACCCATAGGAAAAGACCAAGTATAATATATTATCATTGTATTATGAAAGGGACTTTCCTGGTGAGTGACATGTGACAAGTCATTGCCTTTTGTAATCTGAAGCTTAGATCTTGGACTTTCTCCATGCCTTGTGTAGCACGTGCATTTCCTTTATCAATTTACTTCAGCCAATGCCCTGTTCTGTCTGACACAGATCAGATCCCTCAAAATATTACTTTTTTAAAAAAAGAAGAATCTTTCTGTTTGGTCAATGATGGTTTTGAAGATGAATTAGTCATGTACAGAGATTCTTGTCTCAGGCCAGCACAGGGAATATATGAGGAATTACATTCAACATTCTTGTCTGGATGTTACTTCCCTCAGAGCTCATCAGCAGTCCTGCTCTGAAGCATGGCTTTGATTTAGGTGCATTTTTTAACTGCACATAGATGGGAATTAGTTTTAGGATTATTAATGAGTCTATAAAACACAAAGTCATGGTATTAAAAGACAGAAAACAGTCTGTCTTCCTCCTTTAAAGGAAAGATGGCAGGGTTTTCCAGAAATGAAGTAACTTGAGTGAGTCATATAATCAGTACTCATAGGATCAGATGCAAATTTATGGTCCCAAGTCCTCTCTAAATGCAAATACTGGGGCTAATGCTTTGCTTAAGCATCAAGTATTGGCAATTTAAGCATGGAGTAAAATAGGCTTAGTTAAAACTCTTTTAATGGAGTCAAACTGCATCTTTAAAACTGATCTCCTTATCATAAAATTATAGTTTCTCTGTCTAATGTCATATAAGCACAGAAAGCCAGGAATGAAGAAGTCACTAAACTCAAAGCCTCCTACATCTCCCTTTGCTGGAAGCACAACGTGAGTTACAGATTTGCTCAGTAAACCCCCTGTTGTAATCAAGATACAAAAATGTGATCTGATAGGCAGCACTGAACCAAATCACATCCATCTCAGAAAACAGCATACAGTTGCTTTGCATAGCTCCTTGAAAGTTAAATAGAAGGTCTACAGAATCAATCACCAAGCACAAACAAACACAGAAAAACCAGCAACCACCCTGTCTGTGTTAAAATCCAAATATGTTGTGGTGAACTGGCTCTTAGAGGTGCTCATGCATAGATATGTGCTTGGGTGGTCAGAAAGAACAGACCTTGAATTAAGAAGGCTCTTTCAACCTATGGGTCATGATCCTCAGGTTGAGATTTCCACCTAAAAGCCCATCCTTCAGTGAAAAGGAGTAAAAAAGTACCTCCAGCTACATCTGTACCTGCTGGAGTACACTACTGTCACTTCTAATCTGTGACATAGACATACTGGGAGCAATATTGGCAAGACAGATAGCCTAAGGCTAAGAAGAGTGTGTGTGGAGGGTGGGGAGGGAGACCAGAAGGGAGAAGCACCTCCTTTAGTTTCATTTACAAATCTCCTTTGGATCTGTTTCCTTTTAAGTCTGCCGTAAAAATATTTGTGTGTGTAGCTTCTCATTCCTCATCTACTATTATGTATCAGAGTGTCATGAGGAAGGCATTCATCTAGATCGAACTAACGTGTATACATCGTGTCATACATTACTGATTATATAATAAATAGTGGGAAAGGATAACATCCCTATGTCAAAAGAAAAAGCTTTACTCATATGTAAAAAATCCTTCTTTTAATTTTGCCATGTCAACATGATTCATTAAAAGGAAGAGATTTCATGGAAATCAGGACAAAACACCTACAGCTTTGCACTGATGTGCACAGGACAGATGGAGACTTGGAATTCAAATTTCAAAAAATGGAATTCAAGAAGAAGCATGTAGCATCTCTAAATCAGCAGAAGTCCCTGTGCTTAACTTCCTTCTCAAGGGCTGATCTTCTCATATGGAATCTAATACACAGTTTATGAGGGGAAGTGGCTATATTTGGTGTCCTCAACATAGAAAGGACATGGAACTGTTGGAAGAAGTCCAGAGGAGGGCCACAAGGATGATCAAGGGATTGGAGCACCTCCCATATGAAGATAGGCTGAGAAAGTTGGGGCTGTTTAGCCTGGAGAAGAGAAGGCTGCATGGAGACCTCATAGCAGCCTTCCAGTATCTGAAGGGGGACTATAGGAATGCTAGGGATGGACTCTTCATTTGGGACTGTAGTGACAGGACAAGGGGTAACAGGTTAAAAGTTAAACAGGAGAAATTTAGATTGGATATAAGGAAGAAGTTCTCTACTGTGATGGTGTTGAGGAACTGGAGTAGGTTGCACAAAAAAGTGGTAAATGCTCCATCCCTGGTAGTGGTCAAGGTCAGGTTGGATCAGAGTCTTGTGTGACATGTTTTAGTGTGAGGTGTCCGTGCTCATGGCAGGGGGTTTGGAACTAGATGATCTTAAGGTCCTTTCCAACCCTAACTATTCTATGATTTTATTCTGTGATACACTATGGAACAAATTCATCTAAGGAAGCTCATTCACTCTCCATCATCACCTTCCTTTTCAATCTCCATCTGAATGAAGGATTTTGCTGTACACATTTATTTTACTTATTGTCTCACTATATTTATCCCTCTTTTTCCATAAGAACAGAGCTTTGTTAACAAGGAGGCTCTCAGAGGAGCAGCTCTTCTCAGGAAGAATAACAAGAAAGTTCAAATTTACTAAATATGTGGAAGAAGTCTCAGTATATTTGCTTAGGCATTTGTTCACACAGGTCCTCATTTCAGCTTTTCTATGCACATGGATTGGATGACGATAGATTGATTGATTAGTTATATTTTGTTTCCTTGAAAAAGTACCAGTTTTGTGCACTGCAGTACTTAAATGTCATTGTAGAAGAAGTACAGGTTAAAACAGATGTCATGAGTTAGGAAGAAGAATGTTTTTCATACAAAATCAGCTATAGAAGTTTCTAAAGAGTTGAAGTAAAAGAAAAGTAATGGCTGTTAAGATACTACCTTTTAATCTGCTGCTCCAGACATAATGTGTTCAGCAGTGCTTTAGTAGAGTGTTAAGCACAACCAAGGCACCTGTAGTGACTTGACATGGTGAGAAAGCTTAGAAGTAACACACTGATTTTTGTAAGCAGTACAGAGTGGAAAAGGGAATTTATTATTTAAATGTTTATGAAAAGAACAAGAAGTTTTAATGTGTGAAAGTGCAGAAAAAAGAGAAAAGCCTAATTGAATGGTGGGGAAAGCTGCAGCTTTCAAAGCTAGCAGTGGCTTTTTCTTGCTTCTTAAATTAAGCTAGGAAGAAGGCTTACTCTTCCACTAAATAGCATAATTACCCCTACAGTAACTCTGTGTCTTGAAGTCTCATGTTTGTTTTCATGACCTGCTTGTTTATTTGTAAGAAGTGTTATTAAAATAATTGACAGGCTTTTCTCAGTAAGGTGTGTGTGGGAAACACACTGAAAAGTGGGCTAAGATAAATGATGCACAGTATGATAAATAGTTTGGGGATTTTGGTTTTAAATTCCGTCATAAGGATTAAGGTTTAAGGGTCTGCTTTTTCGGTCTAACTTTTCCAGTCATAAATTGTCCTGTGTCAATTAGGTAAACCACAATATGTTTCTTGCTCTTTTTGAGATAATTGTAAAACAACTCCTCTGATGTGGTATGAATGTTACTTAACTGTATAGATTGTTTTGGATGTATTTGTTGTGCTGTACTATATATTTGGTTGAAATCCATGAAATTTAATGAGAGATCTGGATTTAACTTCTGTTTTCTAATGTCTAATGAGTTGTTCACAGCCTTCATTTTAAGTTGGGAATTTCTTCTGTTTGCTTGAAGAAATTCCCAAATTTAATATGAGGCCTAGTTTTATTTCCAGTACTGCATAAAACTACATTCTGAGTAAAGGCTTGAAAGGTGGTCTGCTTTTTGGAGGTTTTATTTTTTTTAATGATTTTTTAAATTTAATTTAGATTAAGTGAGTTAATACACTTATTTTCTGTCCTTTTTATCTGTGCCTTGCTTACATTCTTAGGAAGTACTGACGTTCATGTTTTAGTTTCAACTGGGTATGTACCTCTGACATGAATTTTGGAATTGGCTGGGTTTGTGCACTTCAGTTCGTATTGCCCTCCTGGAGGAGGCAGATTTGGATTCTTTTTGGATGAAACTAAAGCAGGAGCTGTATCACCTCCTGAAGCTACTGGGTGTTCAGTCCTTGAGACTGCATTGTCGTTACTCTAAAGTCCAGTGTGGATGATGGCCCTGCTCAGCTGTTCTGCTCTGCAGGGGCCTTCCATCATGCAGCACCATTTCATTTTGAAACCCTTATGGGTATGACGATGCTGCAGCCAGGACCATGGCAGATGTTTGGAGGCATTGCTGCTTTGTGATGCCCATGTGCCTGTTGTCAGTTAGTGACTATTACAACAGTACATAACTGTATGTTTATTTTCATTCCGTCATTATTCTGTGTTTGCTTTGGCTCACATTCTTAATAAAAACCTAGTGATTAGACAACAAATCCTCTGGCTGCATGGGCAAGGGCACTGTACATCGTTAAGAGAGTAACAAAGGGTTGAGCTCTTTGAAAAACTTTGAAATTCTTTCTTTTCTGAATTAACCTGACCAAAGACTTGAAATTTTCATTTTAATACATTCCAGGGGGTATCTAAGAAGCTTTCCTTGATATTCTAGTATTTGATTAACATACATGTTACTAACCCAAAGGAAAGCTTATGTAAATCTGTGTACGTAGTAAAACTAGACTTACGGTACTCTGTAATAGATGAATTTTGTTTCTTTTAATTATAAAGAAAAACACTTGCTGGCAGACTGAATGGATTAACAACTATTTTGGTTTACCTGAAAATCCTAACTTGAAAAAAATGTTCCCAAACTCTTTGCATTATTAAAGTTACCTTTGCAAAATCTCTAGTATGTGTTATAGAAAATAGAGTTGTTTGCTAACCAGCTCTATAGCCCTTATTAAGCTTTTTCCATTCTGCAAAAGCAGTAGTGCTGAAATACAGAAGAGGTTGCATTAAATCCTTGGCTGGCAATTTTGTGTGGGATTGAGTATTGAAATGCAGCAAAGCAAATAATGAAGGCATATGTTTACCTATAATTCTTTTTACCTTGGGAGAAAGATTAAATAGGAACAGTTTGGTTGTTGTCGAATTCTTAACAGTTGCTTTCAAGCATGAAACAGTCCCTGGGCTCTCAGAGGATTTACTTAGCAGTTTGAATAGAGAGGTCTTTACTGCTAATGGAACTGAGATGGCAGGCTTAAGCAATGGGGTGCTTTATAGCCTCTTTAGCCACTTGAGAAGATATAACATCAAATAGCTGAAATTGTGTTGGTCTCCATTGGTGTTTGCAAAGTTGCACAAAGATTGGTGAATAAATAATTCAGAGTTGTAGGGACGTCTTCATGGCAGAGCAATGCAAGTATCTAAAAGCTTGATTCACAGAAGATTAATACTAGGAGACATTCTGTAGTTTTTGTGAGCTTTACCCCAGGGAACATTTACTGGTGATACAGAAATAATAATAATTGAAAAACAAAACAAAACCCAATCTGTTGGGGTTGAGGTTTGTACAGAATGATTTAAGATTCCAAAATTTTCTTCATAAAAAGGCATATGCTATCCTTGTGGAATAGCTTACAATTACTGAATTATTTCATAATTTTTAATATGAAAAAGCTGAGAGTTTTCAGTGTTTGAGATGTTTGCTGTTAAATTCCCTTACTGTGTGATGACCTTTTAATAAACAAGTGGTGTTTAATAAGATCTTTACCAAAACATTTAGGAAATGTATTTAGACAATCCACAACTGTGGATGCTCAAGCCTACCTATAAATCAGATTTTCAGTTTTGTTTTTACCTTGAAGTTTTTTTGAATGTTTTGTTTTTGTTTAAGATTTACTAGGAATCTAGAGTGGATCCTTTCTTTGAAAGGAGGAGGCAGCAGAAAGGCTACTAGCACTGGAAGAATGTTAGGTTTACATATTACCTTTGTTTTCTGCCAAGTGGGACAGCATTATTTATGATTTTAAGAAGTACAAAACATTCCCACCCATTCTCTCCCCTTCGTCCTTTAAATTTCTTACTAAACCTGCCAATGAGATATCTACTATTAAGAAGCTTTACTACAGGGATCAAAATGTAATGTGAGAATCTGTTCTGGTTGAATACCCACAAACTTGGGCTAATTTTCAGTGCTTTGAAAAGATCCTTGCCTACTCAGTTCTGCCCACGTTAATTGCTGAGTTTGTACTGAAGTCTTAAATTTCAGCTTCTCTAATCTTTCCTCTGAAGGCTATCAAGCCTCTGTCATGACTCATTTGTAAGAAGGTTCAAAAGCAAATAGATTAATTTATAGATTTATAGATTTTAATCTTCTCTGTTGCCTTCCCATTATGTAATGGCTTTCCCATTGCATTTGTACCTGTTTTGGACCTGTATCTGGAAAGATTTTGATACAGAAAGTCTATCTGATAGATAACAAGCCATATCCTGAGCTAAGTGGT
>JAVHNF010025503.1:15539-26651 GCA_034783455.1 Micropsitta finschii | reverse complement strand
AAACAGGGGAAGTTTAGATTGGATATAAGGAAGAAATTCTTTACTGTAAGGGTGGTGAGGCACTGGAATGGGTTGCCAGGGAAGTTGTGAATGCTCCATCCCTGGCGGTGTTCAAGGTTGGGTTGGAAAGAGCCTTGGGTGGAATGGTTTAGTGTGAGGTGCCTCTGCCCATGGCAGTGGGGTTGAAAGTTAATCTTAAGGTCCTTTCCAACCCTAACTATTCTATGATTCTGATTCTATGAGAATTATCCTAAATCCATAGTAGGTTGGATGTACTTCTTTTCAATTAGGAATAAAGTTTTTCATTTCTCTTTTTGAAAAATTTGGTAGGACAGGTTGCTGTACTTCCACTGAGCTCCACAAGACGTTTACTGTCACTTGTTTTCTCTCACCTACAATTCATGTGTCATCCAACGCTCTAAATAAATAGTAGTCTTTCTTGAATTTCAGTGTCAAAGTGATACCCCTCTTAGTTTTCCCATCCTACCTCTCTCATTCCACACCAAATTAGCGTTAAAAAGCAAAGACAGTGTGGTCTTGTAGGACAGAGATGTATAGTCAAAATACCTCTCTTCACTTCAGTTTCCTGCTGTCTCACAATAATATTCTTCAGGAAAAATGTGCTTGAACACTTTTATTTGTGTATTAAATAATTAGTAATTTTGTGTATTGGGAAAATTAACATAAATCTTGATAATGTAATATGTGCTCAGCCATTGCTTTCATCTATTTATAAATCAGGTAATGTTATAGCCATAATTCTACTTTTGCAGCTTACCAGGTAGTAAACTTGGAAGTTTATTGTAAGCTGGTAGTAAGAAGGGGAGTAATGGGCTGGGAGGCAGAAGGGTGAAGGAGTTAATGAGTGAGCAGGTTGAGTTTTCTCATTGGTTTTAACCCTATCTAAATTTAATAGCTTCTTTTTAAACGTCTCTTAGTGGGCAAAAGCAAAGTGTAGCTTACTTAATGGCATTACTTTGAAGGTTTTATTTGTTTATCGAATGGTATATTGTATCCAGTGTGTATCTGTAGCAAGTAACTCTACATCAGACATATATACCCTTTCTGGGCTTGGTGTTAGCAAGAAAAAAAAGCTACAGCAGTATTATCTGTCAGGGGAAGAAATTGTGACTGTATGAAATTTAACTAGTGATCTTGAATAGCTTATATAGACCATAACATAACAGTGTGATAACTCAAGCATGGCAATAGCAAATACAATTGTCAGTTATGCTTCTCTATGTTAATATCATAATTGAATCACATAATTATGCTGTTTGACAATGGTAGACACTGACAAACTCATCAATGTGAAGTCATGGTAAATATTAGCAGTGTAGCGTAATAGTTATGACAAGCACTCTCTGTTCCTTCAGGTCTCCCACTCTGTTAAGGTGCAGGATCCTTCTGCTGGCCCTTGGTCCCTGCTGACAATGTGGTGGGTTTAGGAGGTCATTTATTGCAACTGCTCAGATTTTTCAAGGATATAAAGACAATTTTTTTTTAGTTGAGCATGTAGGAAAAAAGATTGAAAGAGGGCTGTGACCTGCTTTCATTTATGCTAGTATAGATCAGATTTAAAATATTGATTTAATTAGAGTTGGCCTGATTTAAAGTTTAAGAATACCAAATCATAGACCCTGCTGAGGACAGTGGTGGTATTCCTGTTCAGGACACCCAGATTTGTCGATGTTTATGCCTTTAAAATAAAGCAAGGAGATGTCAAGGAAAATCTTTGTAAATGTTCTGTGCTTCTACACACAGCACATCTCAGAAGAATTTCTGTGAATAGAGTTGCATACATCTTTCTTTGCCTTATCAAACTTTCCACAAGACAGGCGTTTTCTTTCTCCAAAGTGCCCCCTTTAGAAAGCCCTCCCCCCATCTAATGATTAACCAAAGAGAATCTGACCTTATCACAATAGCTGTGTCTACCAATTGTGTTTTCAGCTTCAGTAAACACTAATGTAGTAGTCTATATATTTGTATGGTAGTTTTGGTTGATTCTGCTAGTTGTTAATCTTTTAGCTGTTTAAAATTAAGAGAATTTTTCAAATAGTCAAAATAGACCTGTTCTCACGAAATCAAGCAATTAGTACAGTTCATTGTGTTATGAATATGTAAGTACTGCTCTGTGACCCCAAACAGCAAGAAGGTTAAATACCAGTCATTGCACTTAAAGAGAAAACTGACTAAACTTAAATAGTTCAGTGGGCATTTCTGCTGCCTTGGAAGGCTGATCCCCTACTAGGAACAGAGCTGTAGGTGTGATGCCTTGAATATTGTCAGAATTCTACTTGACAGCTTTAATTTATGCTACTGTTTGATTAGGCAGTTGTGACACCATATTGATGTTTAATCCTAGTGTCTTGGCTTAAGTGTCACTACTGCATCTCTGTCCACAGGAAAATGTTTTAGTATGGTAAAAATTGACAGATTTTTTTTTTTTTAACTTCTAATGTTAGGTAATATTTGCTAAAGACATGAGAGTTGAATTGAAAAATCTCACTGACACTTCTGGGCTTTGGATCTATCCTGTTTTACTCTGCTTCAGGAGTGCTCACCTGGTGTAAAATGGAGGTGCGCTTGGAGATGATGGTTTGAACCTTGATCTGTAGGCATCAGGAAGCTGTTGTCCTGTCACTGCTCATAGATTTTTTTCTGAGATACCCATGGGCGTGGGTTACCTATTAGTAGTGAGGCATGGAGACAAATGAAGAGTAAGACAGAAGAAAAATCTCTGAAGTATGCTGTATGGATACAGAAAAAGCTTTACACTTGCTATTAAATCTAGTAACAAATTCATTGGTGGGAGTAGAAGGAGGCTCAGCAATGCTGTTTCTATCAACTTACAAAGTTTACAGTGCTGCAGAATATAACCTACTGCATATAAATCAAAGCGTGTAACAAACTTGAACTCGTAAAGATGTGTAATGTTCAGTCAGACCTCTGACATTTAAAATTTCTGCCTACAGAGGCTGTTACTTACTTCAGCATTTTATAAATCAGTAAGAGTGAATATGAATATTTTGACCCAAACTCTGCTGTTATCAATAAAGGTAATACATGGATATATAAAAAGAATTGTAAAGGATTTCTCTTCATAAACTGTTAAAGCCCCAAAGGACCATTATATGCAATCAGCTTGTTGACCTTATGTCTAGCACAGATCATAGAATATTGCTTGCTAATTCCTGACCTGAGTCTAACAAATGCTCAGAAAGCCTGGCTCCACTGTACTGTGGCCACAGAACTCTGTTGTTCTTCAAGGTGGCTTTAAAGGAAGCATCAATTACACAGCGAGCTATGGCTGTCATTTTATAAGTAAGAATCATAGAGTGATTTTGCAGTGCAGTATACCTTTGGGAGGGATTTTCTCTTCTGTTGTAGCCTTTAAAGCTGCTATAAAGGCCTTTAATAGGCTAGAGGAGGACATTCTTGAGTGCAGGTAGTATCTAGCCAGAGACTGTCCTAAATGGCTCAGACTGTACCCTCAGAAGAGATAGCAAGAAGGCAGGAATTCTTCCTACTGTTTATGGTTGTATGCCTCGGCAGCTGCAGGTAGAAGAACAACCATCAAGCAAACCTGAAAGGGAAATGCACTGTAATTTAGTATGGGTTTTCTTTTTTTTCTACTTTTTTTTCCTGTTTTACTTTATGATGAAAACCTTACCTGCTCTTATAGAAGTCCAGAATATGAGGTCCAGGATAGCTCAAAGCTGATTTTACCCGTTCTTGCCCCTCATGGGGAGAAAAAAAGAGAACCACCTCTTTATATTTTGCCACCTCTTCTCTTTTTTTTCCTTTATTTGTTTATTACTAAACCCAGCACACTATAACCAGCCTTCTGTAATAGGTTACTAATATCTTCCTTTACGTAACAGTTATTTTGAATTGTAGATTTCTTACTGCACATCCTTAAGTCTTGTGTCCATGATAGTTTTTAGAGCTCAAATTTAGATGCCGTGTTATCTGTAGTAAGGATGACAGAGCTGTGGAGTGAGGAATTGGTAAGATCTCTACTAGCTGTTTAAGAACCTCTGCTGTCTCTCAACATGCTGTGTTATTCATTTTTATATTGCCAGTTTCCTAATCATAAGCACATTTGAGTTAGCAGATCCCTGGGCATATCTTACATCATTGTTGTCTTCATTGGAAACAAAAAAGTTTTTAACCATGCTCGTTCCTACAATTCAGATAAACTGTAGAACTACTCTGAGACTGAGGAGGGTCTTTCTGCTCCAGATACAAACCCTTGTACAGTCTTGGTATATCTGAATTGGTTGGCACTGGTGGTGGATGCATGGGCCAGAGAACCTGGCGTTGTTCTCAGATCTCAAGTTGATGCTCCTTGAAGACAGAAATAGAGCTAGTGTTTGTTTTGTTTTCTGAAGCTTCTGATTCCAGCTGCCTCATTCACCTCAAGTGTACCCAGTAAAGGACCAGATACAGGGAAGAAATAAGATACCCAACTACTATTATGTACTTTCCTGCCTTGTCCAGAGTCTGCTTCAGTCCCTGGTAAAAGCTGAGAATAGTTTTGGTGTTGCTCTAAATTGTACTTAGCTACCCCTTGCTTTAGATCCTTTCCAGAATCCGGACGATGCCATACCACAGCACAACTCTGGTCATGTCCTTTGCTTTAGTTGCATGTTTTGTGCAGGGGACTACATGGGAGAGGAGCAAATAGAAAAAAAAATAATATTCAGTTATATTTCAATAAGCCTTTTGGGGCATAGGAAAGAAAAAGGATACTTAATGTCTGTTACGAAGGTGTAGTCCCTGCCTTACACGGTTCCCTTGAATTTAGAAGAAAAAGAGTTGAATTAGGCAGGTAGGAGAACCTCATATTCATTCTCATAATTTCTAATCTGTTAGTTGTTTTATCATGCTGTACAAGGGCTTGTTTTTGGATACTTTGGCATAGAGTTGAGTGTTTTGATTTTATAGGACAGGACTTCTGAGTGTTTGATGGAGAAGGAGCTGATATTTTTCTCAAATGGAACAATATGACTGAGATACAGAAAGATGACTGGATTTAATCTTTTCAAGTTGAGCAATGAAATATAAAACTTAATCATCTGTAAGTATGGAGAATTTAGCTATTTCCTGACATCAGTGATGTCTACTCAGCTCTTAAAATGGAAATATGTAATTCCCATAATTTAATTCAGTCACAAGAAAGCAGGTCAGAAAAAACATGAATCACTGTCACAAATACTGTTCCTCTGCTGCACTGACAAGGAAAGGTAAAATAGAAGGAATCATTAAAACAACAAACCATTTACAGATTTGAACTTGGCTCTCCCATACTGAGAATAAGCTTCCCTTAGTATTAAGCAGGAGGAGCATGTTGTGTAATTTGGCATTAATGTGCAGCATGAATAAATACAAATAAGAGGGGTTTAAATGCTACTTTGCAGCAACAGCCTTCTAAACTGCAGTTCCTCCCTGCTTTCTGAAAGTAGGTATTTTTCAGTGAAAATAAACTATTTGTATTTTAGCAATGGAGAATAATTGGAGACATGGAGATGGTTGAATATTTAGTTCTATGTGTGAAGACCATTCAGAAAACAGAAGGAGGGAATAGGTTAGACTGACAACAAAGAGGTTTTTGTAATATTAGATTGACTACTGGATTGTTTTAGCTGAAAATGGATTTCTGTCCCTTTTTCCTTCCCCCTTCTCAGTTTCAGACACTTGCAACCACTTTAAAAAAGGCTTGGTGTATACTGATCTTCCATCTTTGCAGGCAAAAGGATTTGATGTTATCCACAATCTGACAGGATGATGCATCTCCTAATCCTATAGTGCAGTACACAAAGGAGGGAAGACATTTGTGTAAGGAGCAGCTGTGAGTGAAGGTCTGGTTATAATTACTAAGTCTACCTGCATCATTATAGGATATGAACCTGGTACTGCACCTTTCCCTTAGCCAGGAGAGCACGTGATTTGATGGGATGTTTTGGAATGGCTTTTGTACCCTTTAAAGACATTTATACCTTATTTTTGAAAATAATGGCTATGAACTGAGGAGATATATGGACTTTGCCACTGCTGATTGAGCACTCTGAATCTGGAGTAGTCTGGTGATCAGAGCAGGGCTGTATAAGATAAGCTGCTGTGCCTTTCCTGTCCCTCTGTTGTTAAAAAGATGGGAAGAAAAGTCTTTAAGTCCCTTAAACAATGGATTAGTTTACCTTCCTTTTGTTTTCCTTGAGGCAGTATAGTTACAATAGTCACAATTGTTTATTGTGACTGTAGTTCTCTTGCCTGTTTGTGGGGTTTTTTTGTTTGGTTGGTTTTGGTTGGTTTTGGTTGGTTGGGTTTTTTGTTTTTGGTTTGTTTTTTTTTTTCTTTGTGTGTGTGTGCTTTTGGTTTTGGGGGTTTTTATTTATTTATTTATTTTTTTATTTATTTATTTATTTATTTATCTCTTCAAGAAATGTTTTGCTCTGACAAAAAACCCCACTAGTCCCAAGTTCACCTTTGCCCTTTCCCTCATCAAGTGATTCCCAGTAAAAGCAGTGACATGCATGTCATGGAGTAAGGTGCGGCTTGCCGCCACACAGGATATCTTCTGGACAGGATGCTTCTTGTCCACTTTGTGTTCATCTTTTATGGGGAAAAATACTGACATGAGACTTGTAAAAGAAAGCAATAAAAAAATCAACATGATAGTAATGATACAGTACATGATTACAAGGAAGAAAGGTCTTACAGTTAGGGCTAGGACTCAGCAGAGGGATTTAAACTTTTTCAAAGCTGCCTTTGTAGATGAGTGTTTCACTTCCATTTACCCATTCTGACATGGTAGTGTATTTTCCATTAAGTAAGGACTGAAATCACAGTGATGACCTCCACAAATGTAGGACACAGATTCTGTCCCCAGTGGATTATAGTCAAAATCATTATTGAAGGTAGTACATAAGGATGACATGCTTTCATGTATCATTAGATAAAAGTGTGCAGCTGAAACAGAACAAACATGTTGCTTTTCATTTAGATATGTTTGATGCACACCATGTGTAGATGGCTTTGTATTTAGGATGAAATGTAGTTGTGTCATTCTTTGTGTGATGTATTGCTTCTCTGAGGTTCTAGGCCTTCTTTTTTCTTCCTGAATTATTTCAGTCTTTTAAAAACATCACTGTATATATATCCTACAGCTGGACTTTTCTGCAAACATGCAAGAAAAATATTTTTATCTTTCTCAAGCATGAGGATTGCTTGATGTTAATGGCTATAATAAAAATATTTCTATCCATCTATTCAGGCCTCTGATTCATAAACCTTACTGCCCACAACCTAAAGAACACAGAAACACATCACCTGTGAAATAGGTCAGAACCGAACTCCTTTTTATGGCTGCATAAAATAAGGGAAGAGAATGGTTGACTGGGTGAAGGTCATGTAATAGGTTGCAGCAGAGCTGAAACCAGTCTTTAATTGAAAAAGCTTTTGAGCTGGAAGTCCAAGTTACTGCCTAAGGTATCTCTGGAGCACATTTATATTTGGTATCATCTATACTCTGTATAATGTATGCTGCTTACAAACTTACTTTTTTTTTTTGAGGGGGGGAGCGGAATGTTCTCTATCAGGTATTGCTGAATTCTTTAACATAAAACCAGCCCATAAACAAAGAAGTAATTTCGGATTTCTGCGTAAGATGACACATAGCAGTAACTGAACATAGTGCAGTGCTCTGAAAGGAGTATGTGTTTGACTGTGTTTATTAGTTACAGGAATTGCTTTGAATTCTCACACTCTGTCCCTGTTTCTGTCAGCATTCAGCTCTGCTACTCAGACAATCATGCTTTAGCTTGTTGCCCTCAGCTGTATTTTAATTGAAGCTCATAATATTTTAAGACTGTTTTGTCTTTCCAGATATCAAAGCAAATGAATTTATAAGTCCCTTGACTCCTGTGCTGTACACATGAGCTGTCTTTTCACAACATGGGAACTGGCAAAACAAGGAAATGTCATTCACACAGGGTTCAGCATTTGAAGAAGTTAAATAATAATTGTCTAATGGATCTTTTCTAGAAAAAGTGACTTAATATCATAACCTTCTGTGCTTAGTGCATGGTGAAAGAGCAAAAGGAAAATAATCTGAAGCTGACAGGATTTTTAACAAAAGGCATTGATAAAATTGAGGCAGATCAGTTTTCATGAAGGACCCATACAGGCTGATACAAAGTGAAGTACACAAAATGCTAATACATTAGCAACCAAATTAGCATGGGATCTCAGGACTCAGACCTTGACAGAGCTAGGGATGGGTGATTTCTTAAAAGGCAATAAATGGATTTCTGAAGTGTCTGTGTGACCTGGCTTATCACAGAATTGTTGAGGTTGGAAGAAGCCTCTTGAGGTCATCTATTCCAACCCCCTCCCTGCTCAGGTGGTGCCACCAACAGCCAGTCGCCCAACACTATATCCAGGTGGCTTTTGAATATATTCCAGGATGAAGTTTTTACAACCTCCCTGGGCAACCTATTCGAGTGCTTGGTCACCCTCACAGTAAAAACGTATTGATCTTCATGAGGTTCCTGTTGGCCCATTTGTCCAGCCTGTCAGGGTTCCTCTGGATGGCAGCATGGCCAACTGGTCTGTCAGCCATTCCACCCAGTTTTGTGTCATTCAGCAAACATGCTTAAGGGTACATTCTGCCAGAGCATCCAGATCAGTAATGAAGTTGTTAACCAGGATCAAACCCAATACTGGCCCTTGGGGTATAGTGCTAGTTATTGGCCTCCAACTAGACTTAGTGCCACTGGTCACCACCTCCTGGACTGGGCTATTCAGCCAGTTTTAAATCCACCTCACAGTCTGCTCATCCCACTGATATTTCAACAGCTTCTCTATGAGGAGCTGATAGGGTAATGGTGTTGAAAGTATTCCCAAAGTTAAGGTAGGCAGTATCCACTAATTTAGTACCTAGTAGTCATTCATCGTAGAAGATTTTCATGTTGGTCAGGCGTGACTTCCCCTTGGTGAATCTATGCTAACAACTCATGATCTCATTGTTCTTCATGTGCCTGGGAATGTTTTCCAGGATTATTGGGTGTATCATTTTACCAGGTGTTGAGGTGAGGCTGGTCAGCCTGTAATTCCCTGTGTTCTCCTGCTTGTCCTTTTTGAAGATAGGAGTAACGTTTCTTTCCTCTGCTTCCTCTGGTTTGTGTGCTTAATTTCTTCCTTGAGGTGTTCTGCTCTTAGCTTTGGTAGAGTTTTATTTCTAAGTAAATAAAAATGAAATGAGTGGTTTTCTGCAGAGCAAGCTGCTGCTTTGTAAGAATGAAAGAAAGAAGAAAGGGGTGAGGCAAATTTGGACTTGCAGAGTAGAATCACCATTGTTCAAGTAATCCTCACTATTAAACCTGCAGCAACCTTTTACAGTGACAAGTGTCTGAACACTTGATTGTAAAAGAGAAGGGCCCTCACAGTATTAAGAAAACAGCATTCTGTGTGATTTGAGAGTCCCAGCTTACACATAAACTACAGATATTAGAAAGTGATTTTCCTTGCAATGTTTTTAATCACATTTGTTTTCCCTGGTTGATGAGGAACAAGTGAGAGCACAGATTGACTTTCATGCTACCTATATGCAGCATCCTATGCCACCACTACCACAGCCAAGGTTCGTTAGACCAAGTGTGCTACAACTGCAATGACGTTGTGATGTACGCTTAACCATGTCTCACCATAGGAAAGTGGAGACAACCTCTTGATGTGCTTTATTTCCACATTAAGTGCACAGGAAGTAAGGGAGAAGCAACTTAGGAGAATGAAAATGTTTAACCTAAGTCTGTTATTCTGACCAGACAGAATTACCCATTCCTGATGAATGGTGTATATTTTCAAAAAAGTATAAATGACTAAAACTGTGCATAATCCTAAGCATAGGGTAACATTTTCTAGTTATAAAAAATAAAATCTTTTTGAGAATGAACCTTGGATTCTGTAGTTATGTAGAAACAGGAGACAGCATTTCAAACATGTCTGTCATATAGAAGATAGATGTCTAAAATCCCATTAATAGGAGTTTTTAATTTTCCAGGCTGTATGACTTCAATTACTAATTTACAGGGGAAACAGCAGGACTTAGGAAAATTGGGTTTTTTTTTTCCCCCCCCACCTTCACCACTGAATCCTTGTGTATTGTAAAAGCGTAGTAATGCTTCCAAGTCTTAGTTCTCTGCACATCAGATAGGGCATATTGAAGCAACATGCGTGCAAAATATATGAAGAGTATGTATTTGTACTGTATAGGAAATAGAATTTTACCTTGAGGAAAATTGATTAGTGTTTTGTGGGGCAGAATCCTGAAAATTCCTGGCAATGTTCAAGGCCAGGTTGGACAGGGGTTTGAGCAAACTGGTCTGGTGGAAGGTGTCTCTGCCAATGGCAGGGGGTTGGAACTGTATGCGCTGTAAAGTCCCTTCTAACACAAGCCGTTCTAGGATTCTATGATGTAAAGCTTTATGTGCATAGATAAAAAGGGGGAAGATTAAGATTATAAAAGGCAAAGGAGGGAAAATAGCGTTTAGATCTTCTCTTCATGCTTAACAAAATATGTAGCCAGATGACTGAAGTCAGATACGGTGGCTGGCCATTTCTGTGACACCTGTCATTAAGTAGATAAATATTAATCAAGATGTGTATTACCTAGAGCAAAACTGGAGCAGAGGACTGGTGAAGAAAGTGTATCAGTGGCAGGATTTATAAAATCAGGCTCTACAACAGAATGATGCTGTTCTTTTATTTCCTAAGGAAATCAAGCACTAGATGTTGTTTTCCTGCTTTATTATTTTTCAACACATTTATTTTACTCCTACACCAAGTGCTGCAAGCTCCTCTCTGTTCTCCCTTTCCCGTGCCATAATTTTGGTATCCATGCATTCTGTGATTCAGTGTCACTGGGGAAACATTGCTTTAATGATTTGCTATTTAACTGCTCCTTGCATCATCAGAGAAGCGGCAGCGTTGACGAAGTACAGCCTTCCCATAGGGAGTACTATATCAGTGGAGAGACAAGTTGCTATGGTAATACATTACATACCAATGAGGGATTTTGGAAGATGCATCTGACAGTTTGAGGTAAAGTAT
>JAVHNF010025497.1:0-10909 GCA_034783455.1 Micropsitta finschii | reverse complement strand
AATCTCCCTGAAAAGTGTATGTGAAACAAAATTATGCTGATATAATGGAATAAATGTTCAGAAAGTTTTTCTGACTGATGAAGATCACTTAGATTCCATTCAAGGGTGCAGTGGAGTGAAACTAGAAATTGATAATTTGGCAAATTTCACAAATTTGGCTATTTTTATTTCTGACAATCTTAAGGGAATTATCTGGCATTTAAAAAAACTTGCTAAATATCATTAAGATCCAATGGAACATCTAGAGAGCTTCTGAGACATATTTGACCTCTGTTTGAGCACAAGATCAGAACATCTGGCTAAGACTTTTAATGTAAATGTAGTACATTTTGAAGGAAAAGTCCCCCAGTTGAAAGGATGTGGAGATAAGAAGAAATCAGATTCTGAGTAATTAATTTTCTGTCTCCTTATGTAAAACTTTATGTTTGCATCAAATATGATCAAAACTTTTCCTCTAACATAAGCTAAGGCCTGTTTTGGGGAAGGTGAGAGAGTTTCTTGGGCACAGATTAAGTTAGAGGGTGGGGTTACAGAAAGATTTCTATTGCTTTTAGTTCAACCTGAGAGAAAGATTGGAGAATTTACCGTAGTCCAATAACCTGTCCCATGAATTTTCCCAGTGTCAGAAAAACAGAAACTGTGGAGTTGGTAAATCCACGCAGCTTCTTGGGTGAAATCTCTCCTGCGTACTGAGGATGTATATTGAGAGAAAAACCTTAAACACAGGAAAGGATAAATGACTGTTAAAAGATTTAGAAAAGCATAACTTTCTGACTCCATCCTCCCTTACACTGTTCCCATTCACTCTGACATTTGGATTACAATTTCTTGCAAAAAGAACGATACCTTTAATTTCTATTAGGTGTCTAGTGTATTTGCCTTAAAAATCATTCTCCAAGAATGGTAACATCTGTAGAGACAATCCTGGGATAGCAAGGATGCTTGCAGTCTGAAGTGGCACGAGCACATACCTGTACCAATGCCATAGAGAAAACGTCCAACCAGAATCATCTCAAAGGATTTGGCTGTTTTACTGAAGGCCATGAAAAGTGCAGCTATCAGCATGATCAGGTTGGTGCACATTTGGCACTTTTTTCTGGGGAAAAAAAAAACACCAAAAAACCAAGAAAAGAAGCCCGTGAGAAATTAGTTTAAAATGAGAACCTCTTGTACTCTTTTGATTGATCTTGCTGTGAGAGGAAGCATAGTCCAGCCACTGCTGGTTTGAGCAATGGCTGAAATAATTTTGACTTTGAATAGTCAAAATGGTTCTTTAAAATTTCTAGGTCATTCAGATTTGAATTCATTCATATTTTTTTAGCTTAGAATTTAAACATTTGGAACACTTCATCAGCATTTCCACAGTACGAGTGGGCAAAGAGATCAAGGAATTGGCCCAGCCTGTCACCGAGATTTTTAAATGAGTGGAACTCCTTATAAAATGCCAGGTTGTTCCCCAGAAATAACCTGAGTCAGTGGCTCCCATTCTGGAATAGCTCATATTAAAGACACTCTTGTCTAAATGGAAGTGATAGAAGGTGGTTTTAGAGACATAGTTCAAAAGGCACTGTGTGTGAATCGTGGGCTGGGATGTTCACAGCACTGATGTACCAGACTCAAAGTCTTTTGCACTCGTTTTGCCATGATGCTTGCTAGGCAAGAGTCCTCTTTCACACATTAAGGATTCACAGAGATCCTGTGTTTGGAAGACTGTGATTCAGCAATTAGGTTACCAGGTGTTAAATAACCTGTGATGGAAGTGCATGATTTTGTTTCCAATCTTGGGAGACCCTCTGACTGTGGGATGAGGCAGTGTCCCACAAGAAATTTCTTGGGGGCACTTACCTGATAGGAAAGAACACAATTGCAGGCAGGCTAAGATGGTTTGCTGAGACCCATGAGGGGCCTCTGGATCAATGGGTTGTGGAGCACATCTTTAAGTGGGTCACACCAAGTAGATATGTTTGCCAATTTCTCTGCAAATGAAATTAGTGGTGTTACACACAAAGCACTAAGAACAGAGTAGACTGGTAGGAATCCTTTCTCCATCCAGTAGGAAAGATAGTTTGGAACTGACTTTCAATGAAATGGACTGCCAAGAACAGAGAGGAATTCTTTTGGAGAATTTATGTTGGTGCCAATTGTATCTTTACAGCGTAGTTACAGGCAATTTATTTTTTCCTATTCTCTTCACATTTTCATCAGATTAGATCTGAATATTTAATATTATTCCATCACCCCAAAATGAGTGTATTTAAATGGAAATCTGGCTTTTCTTCGACACTTAAGGATATCTTCCACACATTAATTTCCAGGTGGTTAGAGTAACTGTGCATTATGTGTTGCAAAACAATGCACAGCTCTTTTTGGGGAGTTTGTAAAGCTTGGGAGATCCTGAGTCATGGGGGATCTTGAAGGGAACATGAGGCAGGTACACTATTATGCTACTGCCAGAGTCACTTATCCAGTGATGTGATGATGAATGCAGCCTTTACAGAAACACAGTTCACTGGGGAGGCAGATGCAGAAGCAAGACTGCTTGCTACTTGAAAGAGGTGGGTGTGCTAACAAACCCGATCAGTTGCCTTCTGTCAGGCTGCTTCAACCAAAAAGAAGAGTTTTATGTGTTTGCCTAGGTATTTCCCTGTACTTTCTGTCTATTGAGCTGTACATGAAGCACTTACTTCCTGTATCTTGTAGTCAGGTAGCCACAGCAGAGGCTCCCCAGGAGTCCTCCAATCCCATAAACAGACACAATGAAGGACCACAACAGCATGAGTGTCTCAGAGTGGAGGGGAGAGCCATGTCGCTCTATCCAGGTTTCATTAATAAACTTCCTGATGTGCTGAAAAAGAAAATGAGATTTGACTGGATAATGGGTATACAATCCCATTATCAGTCTTATTCAGCTGTTGTGCTTCAGGTGTAGGCTGTGCTTCTAATATTGAACTTATTTTGAGACTAACTTTCTTAGTAAAAGAAGTTAGCTGAGATCACAGTGCAAAACCTCAAGTTTGTATCAGTAAGGAAGATTCCTGGGAAGCATGCTAAAAGCACATTTGCTGCCTTCCTTTGGAGGCTTGTATGCTATGTAGTAAGAAGGTATTTAAAACAGAAAATGCTTTAAGGAGAAAAAGTTCTCTACACATTTGATGTTACTGTTAGCCAAACAAAAGGCATCAATATCAATGCATCAGCTGAATGCTCAGTAAATTTGAGATGTGTGGGAGCTTGAAGAGCTCAGGCTTTTCATTTTGTGTTTTCAAACGTAGGGAGATGGCTACTTACCACAGAAGGATAGTTGATGACCGAAATGTGAAATCCGTATGGGAAACTACCACCAATTCCCAGCACTAAGATCATTTGAACTAGTCCCTGGAACTGAACCTGCAAAGCAAAAATGAAATGCTCCGTCAGCTTCTCATTAGTTTTCTTGTGGCATGTGATATCGCTGGTCATCTATCCTGTTTCCAAGTGCCTGCAAGGCTAGGTGTAGTTATCCTCGAACAGCTAAGACTGTACCTAGCAAACCAAACCCAGGACAATTATGATTTTAGCCCCATCAGCATCTGTGAAGGGTTCTTTGGGATTTAACTGTCTCTCCCTTTTTATTCAGCAGATCACAGGCCAGCACAGTAACATCATCTCTGTAGTGAGGAGAGTGAGTTCTGTGTTCTTTTCATGTCACATACTAACTTCATGAGCTCACAGCTTTTTGGAGATCAGTGCCTGGATGAAGGGGAGCTGGTAAAAAATGCGATCAGGCAGGAATAAAGTAATGCAAATGTGAATAGTGCTGGACTGGGAGATACTTAGGAAAATACTCCTTTAGTTGTTCTTAGGTCCATATTTCAAGAGCCTGTGACTTAATTAGTCCACAGCTGGATTCCAAAAGTTATCACATGACAAGAATCAAGAAGCTGTGGCCAGAAGACTCTGAATTTCCTTACACGTGCTGTCCCAAATGCAATGGATTTCCTAATTGGCAAAAGCATCAAACAAATTAAGAACTCACCTTCTTACTCTTTGTTTTCTGTCTTTTTTAATGGACTTGCAAATTAACAATTTTGATACTTAAAAAGGAAAGTAAAATAGCTTCTTGCTGGCAGTTGAGAAATAGAGCAAGAAATACTTGTCACTTCTTCCCTGTTTAAGACTTGGTGAATGATATTAAATATCTTTGTATGAAATGAGGGAAGTCAATTATGTTAATGCATATGTCATGATTTCTTAGTCTTTTGCAGTACAGTTAATCTGTTCCTTACTTTGGGAAGTTATCATAGTGCTTAATGATTAGTATTGTTTTCAGTAATTCACAAGAAAACAGTAAAGTAGCACTGTGAGTGCTGCAACTGCCAGCAATTTAGTTTAGTTTAGTTTAGTTTAGTTGAGTTGTTGCATGGAACAGATCATGCAACATGATTTTCATTTTTTTAAACAGAGAAGTGAAAGATGTTCTCTGTACCAAAAAAGCTTACAATCTTTAAGTAATCTGGATTTTTAGTATGACGTTAGCTTTGTCTTTTATAAGTCAGAGCACTGAGAAAAAGTGAGCAGATACTCACCAGCTCAGAGAAAAAGGTGACCATCTCCTATGAAAAAGCTGATTCCTGCTGCTTACTAGGACCTGCTAAAGGAACCAAATGTTCACATTATGCAATGGCAGTGTCAGTGAACTTGTCATGTCATTGAAGTTAAATTTTACTTCAGAGGTTTTTGAGTTAATGATACATATTTCAGCTGTTGTACAAAGTTTAGAATTGTTGGATTAAATATTTCAACCAATGGTTGTGTCCAGCCCAGTAAACAGGATGGTTTCCCTTGTGGGGAACCTGTATATTTCATGAACTCTGTCTTGTGCTAGGGGCCAGAGAAATGAAACACCAATTCTAAACAGGATTCCAATGATCATGATCATAACTTGCTTAGTTTTCAGCATAAGCTGAGAAGCATAAAAGCAAAGTTATCTGTTGGGAATTTAGATGGGGCTTGAACAGTGAACTGTAGGACTTTGACATATAATAGGAAAGAGCTATTCTCCCTTCATGTGACAGCAACTGGAGCACATGGTAACTTAATCATTACTTAAAGGAATTGAAATGCTTCATCATTTTGGAATGAGACTCGATATGAAAAATTACACAGTGGCACACCATGCTTCAGCAGCTACATATTTAATAGTACTGATTTTCCTTTGCTAGGAGAGAAAGATTCAACCTCATGCAGTTTTGTCTGGCATTTCTGTTAGCCAGGGTTTGTGAAGAAAAAAAGAAATGCATTGTTCCATATTTTAATTCTTCTGGAAACCTCAGGATCTTCTCTGTGGGCTTATAGATACTTTGAAACTATTTGCTATGAAAGGTTGGGGTTGTTTTTCATAAGCTATGTTTGTAATTCTGAAGTTTCTTATAAGCATAACAACATGATGTTGGTGACTTAATGTTATTTGACCTGTGTTCAGAACAATTGTCTTACCAAAGAAAAGTGATTATCTAAGTGTAACTGATACTGTGATGGATGATAATTGTCAAATTGTTATTTTTGAGGTAAGTTTTGTCTTCTTGTCTTAAGCTAGGTCATAGTTACCTGGCTCCACACTCACTGAAGATTTCTTTAAACCATCTGGAAACTCCTAAACCAAATAATTCTAAATGAAACCCAAAATTAACAAAAAAAATGCTAACTATATGGAGTAGAAGAACAATGCCACCAGAGGCAGACTTTTCACAAAAAAAAATGCTAAAATTCAAAAAGATGACTGATATCGGTGGTGTTCAATGACTTCTCCAAATTCTTCTTATCTTCTTTAATCTGGTCACTGAATCGGTAGCTTGTATTCCATTCCCATGTGGCTTCTGATTTTTCTACTCCTATTTCTTTTTAGGGATTTAGTGCTTTGGGGACTCTCAATTAGCTGAATGAAGAGCTACAATAAGAATGATAAGAGAATAGCGTAAAATCTTTACAGGATAATTCTCCCTCAAAGGATTTTTAGATAAACTTAAAAATTTTCCTCCAAGAAATATGTTTAAGTCCTGTGATTGTACTGTGTAGTGTGTTTCTGATTAAACAATGTCATCATCTCATTTATTTCTGTTATATTTGCCATTAACTGTCTTATAAAACATACTTTGCTGAGTAATTTTTTTCTTTTGATTACTGTAATGGCTGTGTTCCAGGTATTTTTTTGGAACTCTTTAGATGTTCCATCTCTCTGTAGAGGTTAAATTTTTCTTTTGAGAACTGAACAATTCATATAATGTGTAGATGGTTTTGTTTGATTCTAGTGTTGGGGCAGTGTTTTTGTTTCGTTGGGTTTGTTTGTTTATTTGTTTGTTTTCTTTTTTTTTTTTTTTTTGGCTATTTAAAGAAGTCCTTTCTTCCTGTTATAACTATTTTTCTTATTTTAGTCCTGATGTCCAATTGCGAATTGTTAAAGGACAATTTGCAATGGAACAGATTATTTGTTGGCTTCCATATTTCAACTTTATTGGAGAAAATTGTTCTGGACAGGGTCCTGAGTAAAAAAAGATGATAAAGGTGGATAACATGGTCTAATTGGCAATTGTGGAAGAAATTCCAATTCCTGCATGGGAGGCAAGGTTGAAATTTACAAAAAAACCAAAAAAAATCTAAACAAACAAAGCTGAAACCAAAATGGGAAAAAGAAAACCTCAAACAACAAACAAAACAAAAAATCAAACAATAAAAATGCCAAAACCCACCCACCCCCACCCCCCCAAATCCAGTAAAAATGTTCAATTAGAAAAATCCAGAACATTTTAAAGCTTTCAGGTCTGATCTGACCGTGGAAGCTCAAAGGATATGAGCATGCCTTTTAAACAGTTCTTGAGATGAGGCCAGCTCTTGAACAGCTAGTTTGCCCACTAGCTACTGCAGGGTAGAAGCACCCTGTGGGCCGAGCTGCTGGATATCATGGATCTGATGCCTGTTGAAGTATGCCTCCTGACCTGCTCAGGATGTTAGTTCTAAGTAGCCCTTTAGCCTACTAGCACTTTAGCTCATTCCCATTCTACAGAGAAATGGAAGAATTATGGGGAAAGCATTGCTGTTTCTGGCTCATGAACAGCTCCTTGAGCTCCCTATCCACTGAGTTCTTTGCTGTATGAAGTACATATTATGTAAAGTTCCTTTGGTTTATGATGTAGCATGTAGGGTACATGGCTGGGCATTCCTAATGTAGAGCACATTTAGGTATTTGAAGATTTTCACTTTACTAATTCATACTTTTTCAATATAAATAGTTATTGCATGAGAAACATGCATTCTTCTTTGTTTCCTGATCCAGAAATGGACTGTGAAGACATAGCTATAATTTTCTGAGGGAAATCTCAAATTAATGACAATATTATAAGTGCAATTTACCTGACCTGTCTCATATTATTGTTGCATATTTTATTTAGTTATGTCCAGACCAAAAGAACACTAAAGGATTGTTGTTAGACATTTAAAGTCACCAACTTTGACTTCCTTAAGACTGTTTGTTCTATTCTATAAGATCGTTTAACTTAGCAATAGAATTCTGTACTCTGGATTAATTTTTTTAATTATTTTTTCCCCTCTATCTAAAACCAAATACTGTGCACTATTTCTGTGCCACATAATAGCTGGAACTTAAATGAAGAATTCTGAAAGTCTGGAGTTTTAGTCTAACCAGAAAAAAACATTTGTGTTTTATTTCTTCTTCTTCTAGCTAGGCATAAAGGTCTCATATGTTATTTTTGACAGCAATGTGCAATTATTTGAAATAATCATTAGTGTCATAAAATTATAGAAGTTTGTAAACTCCAATTACTTCATTCTTCAAGAGAGTCTACAAGCTGATGTTAACATTTAGTTTAACATGACAATATGCAAGTTGCAACAACTACCAATAGCTTCATGATGGTCTAAGTGTGGCAACCATGTAGCCATAGTAAGATCCAGAAGAAACTTTTGGTTTTCTAATGCCTCCTTGCACAATTCAACTCTGATAAAATAACCACATAAACTAAGAACTCTGGCATACATTCAGAGTATCAGGAAGTATTAAATATTTTAGGCCTACAAAGATGCTTTTCATTAGGGACTATAGCAACAGGACAAGGGGTGATGGGTTCAAACTTAAACAGGGTAAGGTCAGGGTAGATATAAGGCAGAAGTTCTTCCCTGTGCGGGTGGTGAGGCACTGGCACAGGTTTTCCGGAGAAGCTGTGGCTGCCCTGTCCCTGTGGCAGTGTTCAAGGCCAGCTTGGACAGAGTCTTCGGTTTAGTGTGTGGTGTCTCTGTTCATGGCAGGGGAGATTGATACTAGATGATCTTAAGGTCTTTCCAACCTTAACTATTCTATGATTCTATGTACTATGGGCTTGTGCAGGAGAGTTGGCCTGTATATAAGAATATGGAGACCCTAACTTTCAAATATTTCCTTTATAATCCTATTAGTAGTTAATGTTTAAATTGATGTTTATGACAATTTTGTACTGCTATTTTACTGATAGTTTAGCACTGCTCACTGTTGTCCTAGTCAAACCATCAACTGAGAGAGACCTGGCATAGGTTCTCAACAGGATTGTCGGGAAGGACAGACACAATTTCTGTGAGCTTTTGCAGATTACTTCAGTTCAATTACTCCTGACAGCTCACCTGTCACTTTAATAGGCTTCTATTAAGTAAGGAAAAAAAGGTTTTTCCCCTCTGGCTGCCACTAGAGAGGTCAGGAATGGAATAATTGGTGTTTCATGATGCAAGAGTTTTAAAGGGTTTGTTGCAACAAAGGCAAAAAACATCTGTAGCTGCAGAACAAAGTATGAAAAGTCAGTTCTTATAAAAACTCTGATAAACTAACCATAGATGGTCTATTGCAGGGACTAGAAACCAGAAAATAATACCAACAATAAAAGTCACTACTCAAAAAGAAAAAAGTTTGTTCTTTGCAGCAACTTTTCTTAGGTGGATTGCCAGGATCCTGATACAGTGTTTATGGGAACATCTTGAAATGACTCCCAGATTGATGACTATGTCTTCCGTAACTCCAGGCTGAAGTCTGAACATGAGGAAAAATAAACAATAGTTAATGATCTGGAAGCTGCTTGCAGTTACTGTATTAGCTCTGGTTCTAATTTTCGCTTACTGTTCTGATCAGATGTTTATCTTTGAAAACATATGCAATGGAAAATTGCACCTCAGATTGCTATCCATTTACCAGTCTCTTTCAAGAGGACAGTTTCATACAGAACAAAATTATTTCATTTTGATTTCATCTCTCACTGTTATTTAGATTAAAAGGCCTGATTTAAAATAGACAGTGTTTTTCTTTCTTTGTTTTCTGGTTGGGTTTTTTTACAGTGAGAGATCCTGGGTACCTGAACACACTGTACTATGAGGTTCCCTTGTGAACTCAGCATGGATGCCTGCATCACCATGCAGGAAATGTTTTTCCTGCCCAATTGGCCAGGCCAAGCTGTTGGGTAGCGGCAATTAGCTTTTTACTCAAAGCAGTCAGAGGATAAATTGCCCTAAAATTCATGATCTCTCATTTTACATTGAGTGTGCATATGTGATGTAAAGGGCTTCTGTGATATTAGGTGTAAATGGAAAACTGGATTTTTTAATTTGTTCCTTCCATTTCTTTGGGAAAGAATTTATTGGGTTTTTCTTGAGTAGTATCATAAATGTCTTTTATCTTTTGTTTTTTAGCTTTTTACACGTCTTTGCAGTCTGATATGTAATTGTATGCAGAGGTAGAGATCCATGTGATAGATTTTGTGGTCATGTGATAAATGTTTTCAAAGTCAGTTCTGAATTACCTAATTCTAACACTGGAACCAATCTTCTCCAGGTCCCTTAACAGCTTTATAGGGTCATATCTTTCTGCACAATGCTTTTTATTTTTGCAAAGGAATATTCTTTAGCAGCTGGGGACATAAGGCTGCAAGGATGCTTTCATTCATCAAGCCCAGGCCCTTGGTGTTACAGACACTATGCTAAATAACTGCTTTGCTGTATTTACAGTGCTGCATTTTAAGAGTTCTTTCTTCTTTCCTGCCTTCTAAAATCCAGAATTCTTTTTCTTCCTCAGAGATCAAGAAAAAGTATCACAGAGTCCCAGACTTGTTTGTGTTGGAAAGGAACATTAAGCTTATTCATCTCCAACCTCCAGCCATGGGAAGAGAAACTTTCCACTAGACTAGTTTGTTCCAAGCCCCCATTCAATCTGGCCTTGACCACTGCCAGGGATGGGGCAGCCGCAGCTTTTCTCTGGCACCCTGTGACAATGTCCCACTACCCTCACAGGGAAGAACTTCCTCATATCTAATCTCAGCCTCCCCTCTGTCAGGTTAAAGCTATTCCCTCTTGTCCTGTCCCTACATCCATTGTCCAAAGCCCCTCTGGAGGTTTATTGTAGCCCCTTTAGGCACTGAAAGCTGCTCTAAGGTCTCTCTGGAGCCTTGTCTTCTCCAGACTGAACCAGCCCAGCTCTCTTAGCCTGTCTTCATAGAAGAGGTGCTTCAGCTGGAGCATCACCATGGACCTCCTCTATAATCTTTCATCCCTTCCCTTATAGGTAAAGGCTGCAGCTTTTTCTAATATCCTGTCAGCCAAGCAGAATAAAAAAGAGAGAGAGTGATGTATGTTCTCCTCTTTCTTCAAAGTACCTGTTTCTAGTCCTTGAAGAAAGACCCAGTATGATGCAAATCAACATTATAATATTCTGCAGAATTTGATTAGGATATATTAGCTTCTTGTATACTCTTGAGTCCTAAATCTATTTACTGACATACTTGCCCTTGTTCCAGCTTGTCTTTATAACTTACATTACTTCTCTTCTGAGAATTGTTGCTATTTTTCCAGCTACATCATGAGGATCTACATCTCTAATTATATACTTCAAACACTGCTGGGGTGG
>JAVHNF010025483.1:6569-32079 GCA_034783455.1 Micropsitta finschii | reverse complement strand
CACTGTGTATGTGTTTTAAGTGGGTGTCACTACCAAACTTACTGTCAATAGCTGGTCTTACTTAATGGACTATAAAGTGTCATGAGTAAGGGTTCTTAATTGAGACTGGAAAAATCCAAGATAATTACCATAATAGGATGAAGATCTCAGAGACTAAAGATTTTAGAAGTCTGAGGAAATTGGGGACATGTGTGTTTTGTCTGTAAGATTGTTTTATATACGATACAAAAAAATAGAAATGACAGGCATTTTGCAATGCACGGTAGCCTTCATCGCAGAAGGAATATATGCATTTGTTTGTCAGAAGCAACAAAGTAAAAATTGACGTTTAATTGGAACCGATATAAAATGGCCTCATTAGTAGTACAAATAATATATGTGGGTAGCTTGGTTGTCAATAAGAACAAAACATATTTCCTCTGACAGATATATTAGTCTCTCTTAAGATTCCTGTCAAGTTTTCAGTCAGGTTCACTCATTTAGAGAATGCTGCCTTTTTCCTTTCTTTTTAAATGAAATGTTGAAGTGTAAATGATGTGTGTTTCTAGGGTGCTGTGATAACACCAACAATGGACCACACTATGTCAATGCAGCCAGCGAGCATGATGGGCCCTCTGACCCAACAGATGAACCACCTTTCCTTGGGCACAACGGGAACGGTAAGAACATACATTATGCTATTTACTTTCTGTATTGCAAAACATTTGCTTACTGAGTTTCTCGAGGTAATTTATTGCTCTCAGGTTTTCAGTGCTTCACCTTTTTGCCATTTTAATATTACAGTGGTTTACTTTGATTTTTCTCCATATCCAGAGATTTCTGACCCTGTCTGAGCAAAGATATCAAAGTGCTTTTCATTACAATGGAAACGTAATGTATGACACAAACAATATCCTCACATTGTTATGTCATGCAAACATGTCTTTACAGATATGTTTCTAAACCAGTCATACAGTCAGCATTAGGTATTATAGGACAAAAATGATGAAGTAGTATGAGTAGTAAAACAACAGGTAAACAAAATTCTACTCTGTACTTAGCAGGAATTATCTGTACTAATTCTCATGTAAATATTAGGGTTTTCATCAGAAATTTCTTTCATGTCAATCTAGAAAGTTTTATACCTCTAGGAAATGGGAGTTCTGGCTTCATGGTAGCATCCACTACTCGCTTCTAAACCATAGGAGCCAGCTATGCTCCAGGCATCATATAGCAGCCATCATTTGCTCCAGGCTCAGAAATACGATTTCGGGTCAAGTTCAGCTGTGTTTCCAGTATACTGTATTTAAACATGCATATTTCAACAATTATTTTCTCTTTAAGCTGTGTAAGTCAGATTCAAGTAACACCCCCAGGGTCAGAGCAAGGTGAAAAATACTCTCAATAAAAATTATTACAACTCTTTGAAAAGTACAAAAGCCATCACGAAATAAGTGCTGGTTTGGTATGTGAACGTGAGCACCCTGCATGCACATGTATATTTTTGAGGAAATTCAGGCATAAGCATTACACTTTTACGTCTTTATCACACGTGCTCTTTACATAATAATTACTTGAAAGATCTGTTATGTATTTAGAACTTTTTTCTTTTTCTCCTGTCTACTACTTGATACTAATCAATAGAGCATCTTTTCCCAACCTTTTTTAAATACTGAATAGGTACCGCGTGAAGTTGCATCTGTACAAGCTTACTTAGCCCCTTGTGTCCACTTAACTCCAGTTTCTTTCCCCCTTATCTAAAAAAAACTCTGTTAAGATCTGAGACTTGTGGTTTTCTCGCGGACAAAATTTAAAGATGATGGTTTATTGTTTATTCCTGTTATTTTAAATATTTAATTCAATAGTCAAAAGAGGCAGGAATTGCATCTCAAATCTGGTATCAGCATTTTTCCTCTCTGAAGACATGAAATCACAGCAAGCGCAAGGACTCGTGAGAATTTCTGCTTGTGTAATTACTGCCTCTCAAAAGAGTGTTTAGAAATTAAGACAAGGAATCAGAAAATGGTTGTGCTGCTGGGCAGCTCCTGCGAATTTTTCCTTCTGTCATTTTAATTTCTACAACTTTTATGCACATTGTCTTCTGTGATCGTTTTCTTGCAGTCTTAATGCTATGAAAGTCCCAGGTAATGTTCTCTTGTGACACTATTACAGTGGTTGTAGTAACAAATCATTTGAGGAGGCAGGGGATGGACTCTGAAAGGCAGTGGGTGATCTAAAGGGCAATAATAAGATCCTGAGTTTATTTTACTGCAACTGAAAGAAGATATTTCCTTCCTTTTCCTAGCTCTTTACACAGTCTTATCTTTCAAGATCACGGCATTCCCTGATAATTTATGCAATACATTCAGAATATATATACCATATAGATTTATGTTTAGTATCTTTAGAACTCCTAACTCATTTACACAAAACTTAAAGGGCAAGAAAGTGTAAATGATTGATGGCTGCTACAATATCCACAGGCTTTTCATAAATCTCAGATGACATCCTGTTTTATCACATAGGATTTCTTTTTGGCAAAAACACCACCATATTCAGTTAAGTTCCTTATGCAAGCAGGATAATCATGAAGGTCATCAGGAATTCCTCCTGTCAGGAATTAAAGGGAGAGTGTCAGGATTTGGGCTGCCAATAGCAGTTTTGTTGGATGCATCCATCCTGACTTGAAATTGTATCTTCCTGATGTGTTCTGTTACTGAAAAACAATGTGAAGGGAAGGGACAACCTATTTAGACATATGATTTATTTAGACATAACTTCATTTATTCCGAAGTCTGAATTTCAGTTCATTTCAGGCATTGAGCATAAAGCCTTGACAAATTGAACAGAGTCCAGACCATGCTCTTGTGAATACCTCATCAGTTTTACGTGAGTTATAAGACAAAAACTGTATGTTTATGTTCTGAATATATTTTTTGATTTTATCCTTAAAACTGTGCAAGACAGTGCCATAAAGAGCCCCTAGCTGGCATGCAGGAGACCAGGCAGATTTCTTGAAGCAAACAAACCAGACAGTCACAAACAGGTCTGCTCAGTGTTGGCTGTAACTGTCCCAGTTTGATTTAAAAGCTTGCAGTATGTAGAGCAGTTTGGTTTAAAAGGCTTTCATACGTTCACTTCCTTAGACAAACCATTCTGCTAATTAACATAACATGTTTTTTCAGCCAAAGCAGACCTCTGTGGTCACTTATGTGCGAGCTGACTTCAAACCCGCTTCCAGACCTGCCCAATTCAGGATGAATGCCGGGTTTCTAAAATATTGGTTCAACAGAAAATCTATTATCTAGTGAGTAAGGTAGAGAAATAGCATAAGGGCCCGTGCATGCCTCATATCTTGTGGGAATTACTCTGCCTTCAGATGCTCTCTAAAAGATTAAAATGCTATGCCCAGGCTGGAGCCATTCCACAGGAGTGACCCATCACTGAGGAGCACTTTATAGCCTTTCAGTGAGGCAAATTACCTGCGTAAGAGTGGCCTCTGCCAATTCCTGCCTCAACACCAGAAACTGCGCTTGGGTTTTGATCTCTTGGCCCTGCAGCACGCTTTAAAACCCATAGGAATTTGGGAGGCAGCTGCCTCCATCCCTGTCTGCACTTGAGTTTTCAGTCACCAGCCCCAGGAGGGCATTTCTCGCTAAATGCTGGCAGGGCTGCTTGCTTCCAGCTGGGACCATCCAGTTCAGCAGCCAAAACAGAGCAGTTTTCCTACAGACACATTCGCAGCCAGCTGCCTTTCCCTTGTGCTACGGGAAGCCTTCAGTAACTAGCTGCAGTAAGCACAGACCAGGAAGCACAAAGAATTTCGTTTAGGAAAGTTTTCTTTCTCTCCAGAGCCCCCAAAGAATGTGTATTTTATTTTATTTTATTTTATTTTATTTTATTTTATTTTATTTTATTTTATTTTATTTATTTTATTTTATTTATTTTATTTTATTTTATTTTATTTTAATATTATTTTATTTATATTTATTTTATTTATTTTTATTTTATTTTATTTATTTTTTCTTATTTATTTTCCTAATCATTATGGAACAATACCCATTTAGTGCTAACAGCAAGGTCAAGAAACATTTTGTGCTTGCACATCTGCTCTTCTGATAGCTACTCCATAGGATGCAAAACTAGGGAGTTTCTTGTTCCTCCTTCCAGACCTCCCTAGAGAATCTGCCCAGGTCTAAAAAGGAAAAGTTTCAAATTATGCCTTAATATAGAATCATAAAATCAACTAGTTTGGAAAAGATCACCAAGCCCCAAAAAAATATACAACAATGTGACTCTGAGGGTCTATATTAATTCTGTTTGTTGCAAAATATAAGCAAAGTTTCTATTTTTCCTCCTGAATGTTTGGTGTCTTGCTAAATTGCTCTCCAAGGTCAAATTCTTTTTGTCATCCAGACCTGTAAGGTTGCTAAGCACACACAAGGAGAAAGATACATTCTGATTACTCAATACTTGTTTTACAAAGTCTGCTGCTGAAAACAATATTGCGTCACACAGACTACTTTTGCAATACAGGGTGGATACCTAAAATCCCAAATTAAACAACTTTCAGCCATAGGTGTGTGTTTTGTAATCTTTCAGTTTTAAAGAAATGGAAAAATTCCAGAATATCAAGCATAAGAAAAGGAAGTGTTAACTAAGGCTGCATAAATGCCAGCAAAATGTTAAATAATTTAAGGAGTTAGATAATGACTGTTTTAAATGTATTGAGCTTCCTGAAAAGTTTGGATAAGGTAATGTCTCCCATTTCAGGGCATATCGACACCACTGAAGTCATTAGAGTGATTCAAGAACTTACATTCAAGTCAAAGGGCATCTTCAAATGTTGCCAATGTATTATAGAAAAACTGTTGACTGGTATGGCTTGAACAATACTCAGCCACAAGGTTACCAGAGATGTAAAGAATACTGCTGGTTATTGGTTGTTTGGGTTTTTTTTTGTGTGTGCATTTTAGGAGTTGCTTCAGCTCATGTGCTTGTGTTGGAAATGTAAATGTGGTGTTTGATTGAAGAAATTACCCCAAGCATCTCACAAGTCTGTGAATATGATGCTTGGGGAAGTGAATATTCAGAACTCAACAAGGTGGTACAGAACCAATAAACAGGTTTAGCTGGATACATAAAAAAGCAAGACATGAAGATGACAAGTCAGGTATATAAATTATATTAGGAGACCAACTTCTATGCAACTGGCACTTGGATGCCCAAACCTTCATTAATCTTGGCAGTCATCCATGTAATAGGTTCTGTTTCCACAATGTTCCTCTGAGCAGCAAACTGAATGAACACTTTGAAATTATTTGTGCATATAGTTAGGTAGGTATGCAGGTTCTAAACACTAAATTTTAGATGAAGTGTCATTCTTGTTTCCTTACTAGAAATGCCATTGATTCAGGTGAACGGGAAATAATCTGTAAATCAAACCTCACATCCCTAAAAATAGGACAGTTATAAATCTTGGGATTATAATTCACAGAACGACTATTACAATCCTACAAATGCATTCTTGTAATGGTGACTACAGCTTCAAAAGGGGAGACTAAGAAAATAGAATTATCTGTGAATCTCAACTGGAAATATAGTCCTTTTTCCATTGAGAATTAATCTGGAACAGGCAAATTGAGATTTGGAAACAAAACCATTGGACTATAATGCAGCTACTGCTTACTTGTAGTGGATATATGCACTGGGAATAAGGATCATCCCTCCAAAAAAGAGCAGTGAATATTCTCTGAATCAACTAATTGAGTATGCTGCAGTTGTGCTTGCTTTTGGTTCCAGTAACTTTTCCAAACAGGATTTTAGCACCATAATCTCTAAAACAACTATAAAGTTCACATGATTGAAACTTTTCATGGAATAGCTATTAAATTACTTTCAGTAGAATCCTGGCTATAGTGGCAGGGATCATACAATCATGAAGAAGGAAAAAAACGCTACTTGACTTCTTTTTATAAGTCTACGTTTCATGGTTTTATTACCTGCAAAGGAGGGAAGGCAAGATCATTTTTTAAAAATGTTGATACATGCAATAACATTTTTGTGTAAAAGGCTGAAAAAAAAAAGCCACTGAACATAAAAAAAAAAAAAATAAATAAATCCCACCATGAACCCAGACTCCAATAAAGCATTGTTAAAATTACTCCCACAGCGTGAGAGAGAACAACAGTCTGAATTATTGGTAATGTATCTAGTAAAACATACCACACAAAGTTTGTGAAATTCTTAGAGAACAAAACGTGTACCACTGCATAGTGATCAGCCACAATCTGCAAGAAAAAGAACAGAACAGAACTCCTCATGATTTAACAGCACTAGGGTAGACTTCAAACCTAACTACTCGAAACATGTCATGAAGAAAGTAGAAAATGTTGGTGCCACCTATTGGTGAGAACTGAGACTTGGTAATTATTCAAGCTAATTTGCATGAATCTAAAGAAAAAATAAACTGGTCATGTTTTACTTCATGCTTAAGGAGTTTTGAATGCAGTATCTAGACTGAATTCTTTACTTTGGTTTCCATTCTGCAGAGGCTTACATGCATTTTTAGCAATGAATCACAAATTATCTGTGCTTGGAGTTAAGAAGAGGATGTAGAACTTAGGCAAAATTTTGCTTCAGTTTGCTTGCAGTAAAAGCTAATTGAAACACCCAGCACACTAGGAAATGTTGAACAGGAAGATAGGTTAGTAGACTCAAAATATACTGCATTGCCATCCAAATTTCATTGGGCAGTACATTCTCTACAGAAATCCTGGATGTGGTATGTTTGGCATGGTGCGTTGACACTGTTGCTATTCAGTGGTCTGAAAAGAGGATTCTGTTTGACACCACGCACCACATTTACCATGTATCCTGGTGAGATATACTGACTCAGAGCAAAAGCAATCCTTCTCACAACATGGAAGTGACCTTTATTGCGTTATGGCAATGCACCAAGTTCTGATTTTTAACCACAGTTCCTGCCTCAGTCTATTATTTAATAACCCTGCAGTTGCAAGGGACATTCAAGGCACACACCTCTGTTCCTTGATGTTTTCTGTTGGAGTCTGTTTCTGCAGATGCTTAAGACAGGAACACTTTGGTATACTGGGATCTTGACTGTAGCAGGGGTTGAAGATACTTTTTGTATGGAGGGGAGAAAGCATCAGGTGCCACTGCTGAAAGCTGGCTTGTAGTACCTTGACTATGATCTATCAAGAAAAAAACAGGCCCATATAAAAGATGCAGCTGATTGAAATTTTTAACATGTATGTTCAGTCATCCCTTAACTTGCTACTGAAGAAAATAAGATAACTAAAGAAGATAATGCTTCTTTTATCAGCATTATCTGCAGTCCAAAACTTTGTAGATATGAATAAAAGCTTCTTTGCCGAGTATCAGCCAAATGAAAGATAACAGCTTTAGGTAGTCATTTACAGATTTAATGTCAGGGATTTTTACAGATACAGCTCACTACAGTGAGACATTAAAAATACTTCTTGCAGGTCACTTTTGTTGCTGGCATCTATATATATTATGCATGTATAAATCTTGCTTGAATACAGCTGAATGAAATACTAGAATGAGACTGCAGTGGAAGAAGGACTTGTAACAAATACTGAGATAAGATTTAACTGTTGGCTATGTCAAATATGTCACTTTCTCTGTTGTTACTCACCTTTTCCACTAGCAAAGACTTCTTCCATTCTTTGTTCTGCTTACTTAGACTGAGACAAAAACATTCTTTTATGTTGTCTGATCAAACCTCCTAATGAATATCACCTCTTTGCCCGTAAGAACTCTAGGCACATACTAAAATCTTATGGGAGATAAACAGGAGATTACATTATATAGCTAACTATGGATCTCTTTGAAATTTCAAGTTGTAGGTGATCATCTTGGAGAAATTTTGCACTCTAAGAATATATTTATATTAAGACAAATAAGCTGTAGAACTTAGAATTGACAACTGAAGAGGTTTGTGCCATTTGCAGAGTATAAGATAATCCATGTTACAGAGGCACAGCCACTGACAGCCATGCTCCCATTGTGGTTGCCTGCGACCACAGCACAGACCAGTTAAAGCAGCTGATTCTGTAAGGGCAGTGTTGGGAAAAGAAAATGCAATGTGTACAGGCAGGCAGTTAGAGAAAAGTCTTTGGAAAGGAAAATTAAAACTATGTATTCAAAAATGCCATTGCCTATCAGGAGGCTGGAGGGTCACTTAAATCTTAAGAACTATCAGTTTCTTTGTTTCTCTTCCTCACACCTGTTTCATCTCTGCTAAGGGACAACTCAGACAGCAAACAGAGCAATGAACCAGGAACCTGAATAGCTTGGAACAACAAAATGCAGGAACAAGCAGCCAAAGCCAGTTCACACATATCACTCAAACTCTGGTCGCCTAAGGCAGCAAAATGTTTAGTGGCTGTTTGTTGTGTAAGTGACTGCAGGCTGTGAGGAGCATTCATTTCACAGATTGCCTATAAGACAGCGAAAACTCAGCAACTGTTACCATGCAAGTAATGGGGAAATGTGTTGGATCCTCATTTATCAAATAATCAGATCACGGCATGGATTTTCTATATGACAACTATATGTTGCTCCACAAAGGAGCTCAGGGAAAGATCCAACAATGCAGCTATCCTTATCCTGGCAGCTGTTGTGGGTACAGAGCTCCCAGTAGCACAAAGTCAGAAGGGAACAAAGCTGCAAATGTAAATGCTGCTGCTCTCTCTCCTCTCTCAGCAGCCAACAAAACCCCAACCATCCTCTACTGTGAAATCTGAAGTAGCCCTCCCGGAGGCAGTAATAAGGAAGAGCTTGCTCTGTGCTAGACCAGTATATAAGAAGGCAGAAGAGCTGTTTCAAAGCAAGAAGTGGCTAGGCTGAACTATGTGAACTATGAACAAAACCTGTGGGTACATGTTTTTATATATGCTTTACAAGTAATGCCATAGAGGAAACACTGTGTGCACAAATTGCACCTGCTGGAAGGATGCCTCAGTCTTCTGACTTCAGACGGCTGCCAAGCGAACAGCCAGGGAGCTAAGCTGTATCAAGGGAATGGGAGGTCATTGACTTTCTTATTCCCACAGAATTTCATTGCAGTGCAATATGCCAAAGTTCATCCTGGTTAAGGACAACTTTTTTTTTTTTTCTCCCTGAACCTTGACATTCTGCACAGCAGTGAAATTCATTTCCCAGTCAGCTTTAAATAAGAACTTCAGTGATCCGATCAAGTTCTCACAGAAAATCTGCAGCAAGTCTGGGCATCAAACCTGTAGATTTTCCTCCCAATTTATGTTTTTTCCTAATTCTCAGATATCCCTCAGCTGTATAAATCAAGTAAGGAAACAGTAGGTAAACTCACATGTCCAATTGTAGTGGAAAATTTCTTCCTGTACTCAACCTTTTTAATTTTGTAACAAATCGATTCACCTGATACTCTTTCCACTGCCTCCTCCAGAAGGCTATTTCTAGTGTAATAAATCTCATTATAAGGAAAATTTCCTAGGATTTCAACCTAATTTTTCATTTGCTTAGTTTTATCTCTTTTTTATTATTTATTTTTTTAATTAGAACCTGATGGCCCATATTAAATTGCCTTTATCTCATCATTATTTACCTACTATCTGGTTGTTCCTGTTCAGCTAATAATCATCCAACTTGCTTTCTGTAGCTCCTGCTTATTTCTGCCTCTCACAAGCATTTCTGCTCTGCTGAGTAGAAACGAGATTGAAACTCCTCTGGATTTCAGGAGGCTGTAATTTGAAAAACTGCAGACCAATGATTGCATCTGCACGCACTGTGGTGGAAACCATGAATACACATGACACTACATACAAATAGTGAATCATAACAATGAACAATACCATCAGCACATAGAAAAACTACATGTACTTCTAATTATGAAGCCAGTTCAATGAATTGACAAAAAAAGCCAATGAGGGAAACTTCGGCTTCAGAGCAGAATAAAATCACATACTTGCAAATAGGTTTGGGATAATCTGCACAAAAGCATTAAGACTATTACAGTGATGGGGGTTGGAACTAGATGATCTTAAGGTCCTTTCCAACCCTAACTATTCTATGATTCTATGACCTAATCTTCTTCTTTTTCCTCTTGGAGAAATGCTTGGACCTCACTCAGACTTACATAAGCTGTTTCATTTTCATCTCATCTACACTAGTTAAGTACAAACCAGCAAGGCACAGTATTTTTTATTTTGCTAGAAGTTTCCCATTGCTCTCAAAATGTGAATTCTAAATTCTTGACATTACTGTATCTATGTTGAAATCCTCTGTCTTGTTTACCAGTCTTAAGAGCTGTGTTAATAAGCTGTTGACTGGTCTCCCCTCACTTCCTTGATTTCAGTTCTCTGATACATTACTAATAATTCCTTTATGTGTCAGCACCTAGATAATCTTAAGAAAGTATTAAAATTAGTTCTATTTTTAAAATGAAGAAGACACACAGAAAATAAGGATCAGACTCACAAAGGCAGTTAGGCACCTATCAAAATTAAACAGCTGAGTGCTGCTTAGTCCCATCCCATCTCAAGGGTGGATACACATAACAGGTAGGAGGTACCTGTTTTTCTCCATCAATAACAGATACAGCCTCAAAAATTAGATGCTTCAATTAAGTAAGTAAAAGTGTAGGGTAGGATGAGGCTTATATGTTCAAAGTCATACGGGAAACATATAGATAGAGAAGGAAACTATGTCCAAATAACCTAACCATGGGATCATCCTTATCCTACAGAGTTTACTGGAATTGTGATGACTTATACTTAGTAAACGCATATCTGTTAATGGATACGCTGTTATTCATTATTTACATACAGAAATTTAAGAAGTTTTCTATTTCCAAGAGTTTAGAATGAAATTCAAAAGAAATCCCAAACCCCCAAATTATCTGCAGTTTAAGGAGAGAACATGTTGTAGAAGACAAAGTCTGAGAGTTGATTTGCACAAATGATAATGCCTTCTAAAATAATTTCCAGATAGTTCTCACTACTGCTAATAAACAGGAAAGGTATACAGTGTTAAAATAATGACTCACTTGAATCTATTAGACTCTGGAAACAAATCAGCTGCTTTCAAAGTAGTCAAGTCCATGTAGAACGATTCACTGTGTCTGTTCTTGGCTGCAAACTACATTCCATTGGGTTGTCAATGTGGTTTATATATATTTTATGGTATTTAAAATTCAATTTACAACGTGAAAAGTTCAGTATCAGTACGCAGATGTTAAAAAAAAAATAAAAATAAAAAATTGACAAGAATTAATCATTATCTGGAAAGAGAAGGACAAAACAGTTAATGGATTTACCCATGATTTGACAGCTAGTCCCAAGAAAGAGGATTCACCTGTACCAAACCAATGTCAAGTCTTTTGGATGATGTTGCCCCTTTTGCAACACTGCAAACTTGTAACTTGTGAATTACATTTTGAATGTTAAATTTAAAATGCATTACTTGGACACAGTGGAATCTCATTAGACATAGTGAATACAAACAAGAAATTGGGTAGGGAAAATAGTCTTCCTTACGTCTCAGTAATCAATCTGTGAAAAATATTCTGAGAAACATAGAAGAAGTTGACAAAAATGTATGTGCTACAGATCCAGCTGTCCTACATTTCTCACTCTGGCACTGAAGTCAGTGGGAAAACTGCCAGAATAAGAAAGGAGCTAGGACTGTAGGATCTGGTCCTTATGTGTAAGTTTAATCATTTTCTTCCATCTGCTACTGTTCAGAAATGTGGACTGTCTGAGCAAAGGCTGAAGGGGAGAGGAAGACTTTTGGGGGTAATAGGCAACAGACATGTTTTTGATGGCAAGAGAAAGAGCTGTGCCTTTCATTTAAATTACCTGCATGTGATTATAAAGTTATAGTATTCTACCCATACAACATCCTTAATGATTCTTTGGGGAAATTCATGAGAATGGCAGAAGTGAATCACAAAGCTCTTGCAATGGTCAACAGACTTCAGGAGAGTGCTGGAGTTCTGAAACTGCTCTGGAAGGACTTACAGTGTGAAGCACTACCAGGATATGTTCCAAGGCTAGTGGGCATTTTAGTGCAATTAGGTTTTTACAGCATCAATCAAGCAATGGGAAATCCAAAAGGCATTTACAAAGGGTAGGAGAGGCTGGAAACCACAATTGAAAAAAAAAAAAAAGAATAAAAATCTCAGCTCAATTTGCATGAAAGTATGTAGGATCCATTCAGAAAAAAAAGCTGATGAAGAAACATTAATACAGGCTCCAGAATTGCAAGCTGAGATGAATCAGAGCATTTCTGGCCTGTGGACAGTGCTGTTATTAAGAATTATTGCTCAGTGTAAAAAGCCAAAAAATGTGCTCAACTCTGTATGAGTTGCAAGTAAAGACAATCCCTGCTGGAGGATTTTTCAGTCTAGCATGCTGGTCCTAAATACTGCTCTTCACAGCCTGCTGTGTCTGTGCAAGGGCTGGTTAACTCTGGTAGGGCATAAGAGTCTATCCACAGCAAGACTGTCAACACAAGAACACGGGTGACAGACATAGAAAACATAGGTCCTGGTGGGACACTCGGTGGCCTAAGAAGCCTCTGTGTTAAAGAGCGAGTAAAAGGCACTGCTGGAAGGTCATTCTGATCTTGAATTGACTGAATTGCTTTCTGGAAGGTCCCCTCTCTTCCTACTGACAATAGAGATGCCTGAGCACAAGCATGCAATCAACATAAGTATTGTTGTGCCTGACAGTAGAAAAGACGGATTTTCCTTTCATGCCCTTATCGTATGGTTAGTACAGTGTTTTTGACTGGAAATCTTGCATAATCATGACAGATACCTTGGAAAGATCCTATGACAAAAAGGATCATCCAGTGACAGTTAAAGCACAGTCACTGAAAACAGTGTGGGACTTTTTCATTCTGCATGTGATTCCCAGGCAGAGCAGATAAACTTCAGCCTTCAGTGAAAACTTGGAAGGATAACAGCAAAAGTAAAATGCAGGGCTTTGTTTTTAGTTTGCATGGGGTCTCAGTAGGCAAGTTGAAAGCCTGCTGAAAGAGCATCTCATAAAGCATTATTAATAAGCTATGCTTGGAGTCACTGATTACAGAAGCTCCTGAGAAGAATTCCTAAAATTAAAATGCATTCATTATGATGTCCCTGTTCACGCTCCATGCATTCTAGTCCTCAGATTTTTTGGTTTTAACATATTTTATTTTGATTAGTTAAGTACAGACAGGCATTAGTTCTTTTTTTATAAATGGATTGAAGGATTGCACACAAAAATATATGTATGTGCATATATGAAGCTGACTTGAGAGATAATTCATTGACACAGAAAGAATTTGTTTTCTGTACCTCCTACAGTCAGCTTATTTATAACTAGTATATGTGTACCTGGGTTATGTGAGCATGGTGCTTTGCCAAAAAAATTAGTATTCAGCCTTTTCAGTCCCTCATATATGAGCTGCTCTTGAGAGTGAAAACTTCCAGTTTTAGCAAAAAAATTACACAAATCCAGTGGCTTGCATTACCATCTGCACAATCATCTTTTCTGGATTGTAAAGTGGAAAATGTCGGATTTATAGAAACCACATTCAAAGATTCATATTTAATTCTGCCAAGATTTGCTGTCACAGCAGCCTTAAAGCAGATATGCAAGCCACACAAAACTCAGTCACTCTCCTGGTATTTCTGACAAGGATGTATAATCAGGAAAGTGCATCTTTTATTGTAAAGTCTCCTGGTAAAGTGATTAAAGTGATCTTTTATTTCCCAGGTGGTCAGTCCTGTTGAGATGGGTTGCCTCACCTTCATAGAGATCTGGCATAAGTACTCTTTGAAATACAATGGACACAGGCAAGTTTAGAATACATAAGTCAAGTCTCTGCAGTAATTTGGAAGTTTTGTTCAGAGACTGTTCCAGATGTTCTTGTTCACTATTCTACTTACTATTTCTGCACCAAAGTAATTGAAACAACGAATATTTATCTTGGATAGTTGCAAATATCATGGTGGTTTAGTATTACAATGAGTACAGGATACAGTATAAGGCTCCAGATTGAAGAACAAATGAAAAACATTGTAAAGAAGCAAAATAATAAACCACATCCAGACATGTCACATAAGTCAAAACTGTCTCCTTTTATTATTTTTTAGCAGTTTCTCAACTTAGAAAAGGACCATGCAGTACTACAGTATTAAGACAATTCCTATTCAGAAGATTTTCAAAATACATAGTCAAAAAGACACATTAAGAAGTTGCACACAATCAGTCAACAAGTAGCAGATGCAATAGCACAACTCTTTTTTGTGAAGGCCAGATCTTATCTGCTATTGGCAACACTTTTTGTAGCACAGGAGGAAGACCACTTAAATATTCCTTGGTTATGAAAACACCTTCTGCTGGAGCTCAGCTTGGCTGATTGTAGTCAGCCCTTCTGAATATCTGTGATATCTTTAGGAATACTTCCACACAAGAAAAGGAGGGGAAGAATTCTTGCAGGACGTCCTTTAGCTGCACTTGATTTCAAAAGGAGGCTCAAGTCCAGCTCTCTAATGATTGTTATTCTATTTGGATATTGTCAGAAATCACACGACACTTCCTCATCAGCTATGTTGGCAAAAGCAGAGATGGTGATGTGTATTTGAATTTAAAGCTACATATATTTTAAAAACAAAAAGTCAAATCAGATCATTGAATAGACATGATTCCCAGTATTCAGGACAGAGATTCTTTCTGATATTTTAAAGCCTCTGAACCTCACTCTTGCTTTGCAGTCACATGATCCACTGAAGCCACAGGAACATTTGTTGTGAATCAGATCAATGGTCATTGTTACTCACTGTTGTGCAATAACAGGAATCCTTTCTAGATGTTCCAGAGGAAAGTGTCATATTTTCTGAACACTGGCTTAGTTTTGCGTGCTTTATGTCATGAAATTTGAGTGTCAAAATCTTTTGTAAATATTTATCCTATTTTATGTAAATAAGAGTGACATTCTTCTTTGCTACAGTTGTGCAGAGTGAGCAAAACCTCTCTTCAGAGAGCCAAATTATAACCTTGTTCTCATGGCAGAGATTTTGTGTAACATTTTTTTCTGTGTTGTGGCAGGGAGACCAGTTCCCTTGACTTAAGCAGACATCTGCATTCTGCTGCCACTAAAGCATGATAATCCATACCCTCATTTCCAGTACCTGCTCTACCTTTGTATTCCTATTATGTAGCATCTGCCTGACTAAAATCTCAAAGACACATTTAGGCTTCAGGCTACTACCAGTCTCACTGTTCTCACTTTTAGTTATACAGTGCAATAAGGCTAGACTAGGAAGATCATGCTTCTGGACATGAGTGAGGATGGGTATCTACTCAAAATATTCTTTCTGTTATTGCATTGTTGTGCCAGTTGCAAAGTTGAGAACCGTGTTTAATGTGCAACTTTTAGAATGACCAAAGCAAAAAAAAAGGAAGGGGATACAGCACTGATTTTTCCATTTCACAGTTATGTAACTCCTCTTTGGGGTCATTAGATTTTTGCACGTAAGACTTTCTGTTAGCATTACCCACAGGGTGTATTCATGTAACATGGAATATTTTAACATTTTCCAGCTATTAAGTGCCAAATTTACCTTTATCTGTCTCACAGTTATGTTTTAGTCATAGTACTAGGGAACTTTCTGCCTTTCCAGAGGAAGTTTTTACACATATGATCTAAGACTTTTAGATAAAAGTGCTAAGAGAACTGGCAGGACTTTAAAGCAGCAAGTTAGGAATGGTAGGATGTTCACTTCTAACAGATGGATCCTGTCCCATACTAACATAGAGAGAGAGGCATTAGCACTCATCGAGATTAAATTTAGATTTTTAAATAAGGGAACAAAGTCGATCATGAGCTTAATGCAGCTTTTTTAATCAGTTTTTGTAGCTCCCCCTGAAATGCACCTGGATATTGCCTGAGATTTTTAAGAATATTTAATAAAGAAGAACAGCATATCAGACTGCATGCCCTGATGCTGGAAAACTTACCTTTATTTATTCTTGAAAGAATATTTCAGAAGCTCCAATAAAGTTACATATTGGAATCACAAAAACAGAATTTTACTTTTTTAACAAAGTAAAACAAAAATGAAAAGAGGTATTCTTCTACCACCAGAGTGTCTAGAACTGCTCTTTCTGGTATCAGTCTATTACTATTATGATAGTAATACTATTACTTACCCTAAATAAGGTTAAAATAAACATGAAGTCCTCAAGGATTTACAAGCTAAATTAGATTTGCATGGAGATAGGAAAACAAATACAGCCAAAGAAAATGCAGACAACCTCTAAAATTACCTCTAATGATTAGAAGTGGAGAAATAAATATTTCTGGTAGGAAACATTAGGATGAGTATAGTTCATGTTGCGCTGAAAATGAGGAAGACAAATGTGTACTAAGCCTTAGTATAAGCAGGCAGCGTACAAAAATGATAGTGCCATAAAAATAGAGTGATTAAATTCATGAGAGACAGCTGGCGAGCATGTGGATTTTTAGAAAGATGAAACTATAAAAAAAAAAAATCATTCTGATTTGAACTTTACCAATACAATTGAAATTACAGCATGAAATGTGGTTTCATTTCTGGGAATCAAAAATAACATTTTAATGGCAAAGTGGCTGAAGAACGGGTTATGGCAGGACACTTGGGGTTCAGCCTCTGTTGTAACATCTTCTGCAACATGTTGCAAAGCTCAGGCCCTCAGTGTCCCTATGTATAAAAGTGGAATACTTTTTTAAACATATTTTAGCATTTTTTAAGGGCAATATATGCAAAATGGGCTTACTATTGGTTTTGACAGTTAAAAGACAAATGCATATTAAAGCTTCTGATCACACTGCTGCAAGCATGACTTCTACAGACCAACTTTATATGACTGTATTTTCCTGAGTCTTGCTGTATAGTGCTGTTACACCTTTTCAGAAAATATCACCCCTGTAGTGTAATTGGAGAGAGTGATAGAGCATTAATCAGGCAGCAATATCTCAACACTATCAGTTCTGGTAACGAATTTACTGTTGTGTCAAAGGCTGAGAGCTGAGCCTCAGCATTGTCAGTCAAGTCTGTGCATTCAGAATGATGCTATTTTTTCTGCCTAAGCAAGTCTGAACTTGCCAGGGATTTAGTATGTTGACATGATACTGTTAAGAACTGAAACTTATTCAGCTTAAGTTGACCAACTCTTTCCAAAACAGGGCTCCATGTGTTGGTTTCTGAAATTTAATAGGAGGCAATAATTACCCTTTTGCTCAGATTGTCTATTTAAAATTGCCTGTTCTTCGTTAACACAGCTCTTTATTACTGGTATCATGTTACAGGGTTGAACTGTCCTTTTGCCCATAGGATTTTCTGACTATGTAAAGTATTTTGTATCTGATCCAAAAATGGCCAAAGTACTTGTTGTGTTCCAAATCTTGTCTTGATATATAAGGCTGAAGCAGATAAAACTGCAGAGCTCCCTTCTGCAAATGGTTCAACTTCCCTTTTTCAACTAGTTCTAAGTTATTAAGATCTGTGTATGGAATGTTCTTACTCTGTATACAGAAATTGCACCAGTTATTACTGTAATGATCAGATTGAACTAATTCAATTATTTGCCATAATGCACACAAAACCCCATGTTCCCTTGAATAATGTCAAAACCACATCCACTAACGTACGCATGTTATTGCATGTCGGAGATGCAAGTCTGCTGCCACATAGAGCTTTGCAAAAAGGCAGGATAAAGTATAATTTTATTTTTTTTTTACATTATCCTTACTAATTGGGCAAAGATAATGTAAAGCCTAAAACCAGACATTTTCTTTTTGAACCAGATTAAATCAATTTGATGGCTATTTGAAACAGCAATAGCTGTTTTTTTTTTCTAATGTGTGTTTAAAACAGGGCTAACTTCAATACAAGAATATGCTAGATATATTTGGTGTCTATCCTTTGAATAGAGTTAAGAAAGAGGGAGAGCACACAGCATTTAACTCTCACAACTGCTGGCTTCTAAATAGTGAGGGAGGGATCATGTACTTGCTCAATCTATCAAAGGCGAAGTACATTTAAATACATAAAAACCTACAAAGCTGCTTTCTTATGGGTCTGAAAATCGGGCCCAAGTAATTTGAGCAAATCTTAGAGCTAAAATTAATCTTAAGAAAATGACATCTTTAAATTCAGGATGGTAACAACCAGTCACAGTTTGCACAAATTTGGGTGAACTCAGCCAAGTGAACTGCCATAGTTCAATGGGTAATATACTATTTTGTTCACCCCATGTACTGTTGCAGATGTTTTTTGTGTGCTTGGAGTTCTGAAAAATCTGTTTCACCCCATATCTAAAGCTCATTTAAATCAGTGGGAGTAGTTTGAATTAATCTGATTTCTCTTGATTCACATATTGGTGTATAAATAACTTAAAATCCTCTTTTTGAACATACTGACCCCACTGACATTCCAAAACATAATCTGGAAAAACTTTTTATAGAACGAGTTTGTACCAGAAATACTGGACTGGATATTTAAGACAATACTAAATATTTAAACCTATATATTTGTTTAATCTGATTCCAGATTCAGAAAATGTAAGGAATAGATGCAAATTCAATGTAAGCACAACTTTTTTTTTTTAAAGCAAGGAGCAAACATAAGCTAGAAATACTGTTTGGAAAACACACTAGTGCAGCATAACACAGCAAGATCTCTAGCTAAAACAGAGATCATCACCACAGATAATCACCTCAGCATGGGCTGTCAAGTACTGTGTTAGAGCTAGAAAGTGTGTTCAATTTTTTGATGTATAGTGATATCTGGAAATAAAGGGAATGCCCTTCCCTCTGCACACAGAGCTGGTAAGACTTTGACCAGAATATCGTACCCAGCACTAACTTCTGAAGAAGTCTGAAAAAAAAAGAAAGTAATTTCTTTTCCCCCCCCACAGAGGTTTATGAGGAGCTCAGTCAACTCAGCTACTCAAAGAACAGGCTGAGAGAAGGAAACACTTGATCATTTGTATATAGGGTACTTAGATGTGGCAGAATGATCTGAAAGCAAGGGATTATTCTGCAGATGGATTAATAACAGGAACTTTAGGGCTGGAAGTTGAGGTTAAACAGGGTCATCCTTTCAATCCCATAGTTCACAGGAGTGAACATTGCTCCCAGAGGAAACCAGTACTCCCCAGAGAAGTGAAAAGATTTGTCTGTAACTGCATCCCAGAAGCTTCTTCCAATACACAGATAGGATGCAAGTTTGGACCCCTGACTTGATTTAGGCTTTAATTCTGATTTTCTGACTCCTGACCTAGACTAGTAAGTATCATGGGATCAGTCTCTCCTCCTCCTTCAGCAATGATGTTTAGGTGCCAAATATTAGAAAGCATTCAGAAATCATTCATAACACTGAGCATAAGGATCTTACTTTATTTGGACCTATCAGACAAATATGTTCTACCTTTGCCTTCTGTCTAGCCTAGCTGGCTTCTGAGGATGCATTTCAGAGGTGTTTAACCTTCATCAGTGTTTTGGGATGGCTCCAGTAGGTGAGAGAGCACCAAAATTTAGAAGTTACAGTGAACTCTACAGCTGGGAAGATCTATCCTACATTTCCTAATTACCACACAAATATATGGGTAAGACAACATAAAGATCAAGGAAAGAAAATATTCTTTGTGTTCCTATATGACCAGTACTTCGTAGCAACAGTTCTATTTTACCTCTTAAATGTGTGCAGCATCTAACACAGTAAGGCAACAGTCTCAGCTGGAAAAAATCCAACAACATATCTTTATGATGACAGGGAAAAATGCAATTTGAAAATACGATTTCTTCAATGGACTATGAAAAATGTGAGTACTTAAAGCTATATTGCAATATTTAGCATGCACATTGATTTTGACAAACATAATATATAGTAACACTGGTTCACTGTAGATATGCCAAAGTGATTTTCATATTACCTTTGTTAAATGTGATGCACGCACACACTAACTTTTATCTGACTGTGAAATTACATTGATTTCCAGAATAAGATGGATGTAGTCTTTGTAATCACAAATAGCCATGGGAAGCTTACCTTTATATTTCTTCACTTATGGGAAAGCTTATTTTCATATACACATTAATCACGTTAGGTATGTAATAATTCATTCTTCAGTGCTAGAATGAATTTCTGGGAAACCTGTGAGCAGACAAAGTGCCAAACCGAATTTAAACCAAAAGGTAGTCCTAAGAAGAAAAAAGAAAAACAAACCCAACAAAAAACCTAATCTGCATGTCATGTTCTTGACAGGATAGGATAGCACCACCGTGAGATTTATCTCAGTGGCTATTCAGAGCTGATCTATTACTGGCTACCAGCTGATCTGATCCTGTTTACTCTGCAGGAGACATCTGGAGACACTCTTGTGCCTATGTCAAATTCCGCACTGTGTTGCTTCCAGTGGGGCATGTTGTAAAAGCATCTCCCCATGGCCCTCTCATCCCATCCTTCTATAATGCAATTTGATATGGCATGTTACCAGACTCATAAAGGCAGAACCACACAAGCAAAAAGCACCACTTCCCATTCCTTTCTGAAAATCACTCTCCAATCCAAGCTCCAGGTTTACACATACACTGTATCAGTCAAATTATATCTCTTAGTTGTATGAGATCTCTTACCACCTTCACTAGGCAGTTTGAACTAATAAGTGGGTATAATCTATAGCATACGGAAATGAAAAGAATAAACATAATGCAGTAATTAGTCTGAGTCCTTGCTAGTGACATCACAACCCTATATATGTGCTTTCAAGATGATCATTGTGCAACCTGAAGATATAGAAACGTTTGCTTAGAGATTCACTCAAGCAAGTTACATTCATCAGACCAGCTAGTCTTTCTGCTGCCTTTGTTTCTCATATATTCTCTTTTTTTTTGCCCAGATAAATTATTGTCTTCCTTTTATATTCTCTTTTGGATATAGCTAAGCAGAGTTGAAAGGAAGCCGCAATAGCATGCATAGTAGTATAGGTGAAAAATCATATCACCAAATAATTGAACCACAGTTCTCACAAGTGGAAGATTAAATCACTAGGTAATGATAAATCATTCTTAGAAAGGTAAGAATATACCCCTCGAATCCTCCAGTTTCCTGCTAACACATTATGAACTGTTACAGTAGCACTTTTTGCCACTGCAAGGAAGTGTAAGGTAAAATGCTGTTGTGAAAGTGTGTGATACACATTGTACAGTATTTAAGATGACACATTGCAGCCAAAGAAAGCTTAAATGGCACAGTTTAGTTACAGCTGATCTGGTGTTGTCCTGAAAGAGACTAAAATAGGCTTTTTGCTTACTGCTAGCTCTTTTGTACTAGCACATGTAGGCTTTCCATCAATATTCACTGATGCTTTTGGCATTAGCTTGTGAAGTTATGGATAAATCCCAACTCTCAGAGAAAGAGCATTCATATAAAGCAGAATAACTCAGTCTGGAAGACTTGATAGAGAGAAGCAGGAATATGTGTCAGGCATTTACTTATCTGAAGAGGCAGAAAAAGAATTAACAATGAGATAAGGCAAAGAAAAGGTTTCCTGAAATGGGGTAGTACCATATATGATCAATAACTATAAACAGAGCACAAGAATGCTTCTGAATATATTTGCAATATCGTTTTACTGCTACTTCTTCCAAGACCTTTCAATTAATCTCCTGTATCTAGGTCTGTCTAGCACCTCCTGGTAAGGCTTCATATATTCATTTCTTCTCAGTTTAAGGATTTAGTTAGTAACATAAAATAGAAGACTAATCATCCCAAGTTTCTGCAGTGTCAAAAACAGATGACCATTTCCAGGCCTGATTCAGACTGCAAATAAAATCATTACTCTCTGGAAGTAATTATTCCTTTCCATTGATTGCAGGACTTAGCAGGCAAATTAAAATTAAGCAACATGATTCCAGTTCCTAGCTCTGTAAGTCATGGCTCGTCAGCTTCCTCTATGTCATTGCAGTGGTAGTAAATAGAAACCCCAGTCCAGTAAAAACCCTCTAGGTGAAACCATTTGACTGCTAATATCTCATATTGAAAGACATTAATATCTGATGTTACTGAGGAATGTAATTAGCCTGAGGAATTAGGAAAAGAGTGAGACAAGGAGGAAGATAACAATGAAACACTGTAATTGCCTTTTCCCAGGAAATGTATAATAGTAATACATGGTGGCTCTGGCACATTTTGCTTTAAAGAAATTCAAAGTACTTTATAGATGTCAGATAATTTTTCAGCTAACCCCAATAAATTAAGCAGTTTTTACCATTAAAACCTATGCTTAAGCTGTATGAAAAGACAGGGATTTTGTCTTTTTCCATCCATTCAACTGTTCTCCTTTGGAGCACATGTGAGTTTCTTTTTTCTCATTGATCTATGAAGTCCTCTAGGACAGAATGGGTCATGGTTGCTGGAGTTACTATAGCATCTACCTGACTCCACTGCCTTAAGATGAGGCAGTATGACTACATAAGATGAGCCCCTTCTGATCTTAACTGTCACATCATGTAATCCACTAACAAGCCTTATTTTAAGAGACAGTAGGAAACTATGTGATACCATGTTTAAAAGTGCCTTTAAGGAAGGTTTTACTGTAATTAAAAATCATCATAGAACCTATGAAAGCAAAAATATATCATTCTGTAAGGAATGACCATTCTGTCTCAATCAGCCAGACTGAACAATTTATGCCATCATGATAGAATTAATGAAAAGCTGCTTATGTAGTTTTTGTTGTCTTCCCTTATTCCCCATAGAGCTATCATAAAGCATTGTGTCAGCAATCTAAACCATTGGGGAATCAACCTTAAGAAATCAATAAAGCAGAATTAAGGGACAAATTGAAGACAGCTACATTTTTCCTTTTTTTAATAACGTATACTCCTCTCTTGAGAAGTGATTTAATCACCAGAGCTGTGGGCCAAACTCATTCTCTGCTTCCCCACCTGGTAAATGTTCCAAGGACTGTTTCTCTTCAAATGCACAGAGATCTTCTAGAGATGAACTTATTTAGTTGTTCCTCTTCCAGCCTGACAGGTATAGTAAGTCTTGAAGTCCAAATGCATAAGTAAAGTAAACACAGAAATTTCAAGCACTGTATTAGATAATATTTAGGCAGCTGTCTGGTGGTATCTATTATTCCAGCTTAAGAGCCTGTGCCCCTGCACAATCCTTGAGGGAAATTAAATAACTGTATAGACTGAAATGCTGAAGAGCTGTTAACACATTTAAATTGTGGTTGTTTCCAGCCACACTGACAAGCATGGCAATATTTTTACTGCAACAGTCACTGTATGTACACTGGCAAGGTAGAAATGAGTCAGGGACTGCCCTGTTGTAACAAGCAGACCACAAAGATACCATATGAACTAAAACAATTCTATCGCTTGTGGAGATCAAGGCCTCCACTTACATGCAACTCAATGTGCCTAATTGAACCAAGCTCTCATGTCCTGTGTACCCTGTGCAGAGGAAACAGGCAGTTAACTGAAGGTCAGCACTCTCATATAACTGTCTCAGTAAAAAAGAAGATAAAATCACAATCAAGCTGCTAGTTATTTAAGATAGGAAACCATGAAGACTATTGTAGGCCATGTTTAGGTCATCAGAGGAAGTATTCAAGGAGCACATTCAGTACCTGAAAGGCAAACTATTAACCCTGTGATTTACTGACTCAAAACACAGAAGAAAAGCCTCTTTCCCTTTTTATTTTTGCTTACAGGTTCTGCTTCCTTTTTAGTTAGAGGATGCTCTTCATCCTGAAAGACCGTCTGATGCTGTACTTTATCATTTGGCTGTGGATACGGTGGAGTGTTTAAGCAGCAATGCTATAATGTTTTCTTCAGTATGCCCATTGTCATGTAAAGGAACAGTGTTAGCAAAGATAGATAAACAGGGGTTTATTCATTAATTTATAGTGTAAGGGATTATACAGAATTAAGGAACACTGGAAAATGGAAAAAAATGAGTGTATACTAACTTGGAGCTTTTATCCATAAATGCTGTTATGATAAGAAAGCCACTATGGATGACAAGGACTTTAGACAAGACAGATTCTGGGGTGAGCTCTTCTGGGGTGGGAGAAGAAGAAACTGTGCATGCCTTTCTTACGTATCTATTTCTTCCGTTGACCTAGTTTTACAGAACAGAGGGAAAGAAATCTTAAGTTGTCACCAAAAAGCTGATCTACATGCCTAAGTCTAGAACCTGTTTCCTCTCTGTAAGTAGTCTCTCAAAGAAAGCCAGATTGGCTATGCGTGTATTATCACTATGCATGATTATGCAGCACAAATCCTGCTGGATCATGTCGTCTTTCCCACAAGAGAGGGGAAGAAATGCCCAACACAGCTGACTAACTCCACACAGGCAGGGGCATGGACCTGCAATCAGTTTTTATGTGGAAACAGGGAGATAGGAAAGACAGAAACAGCAGAACAGCAAACGAAAAGAAGCATTAGTTTTATTTTGGTGCCTGTATCCTTCATAAGGGAGTACAAGATTGTGGACTAAATCAAGTCACTTCATAAGGGAGTACAAGATTGTGGACAAGAAAATGGACTAAGATATGTGGACTAAATATTGTGTTTTATTCTGTGAATAAAACAGAAAATCAGTATCTAAAGCAGCAATAAAAATATGCAGATGTGGGAAGAAAGGTATCTCACCTTAATTTTCTGCCTAGGCTGGTGCTCTGGACAGGGCATCTAAGCTACAGCTAAGCCCCAGATTTTTAATCTGGCATTGCCTTCCTGTTCAGATACCTTTTCTCATTTTGATTTCAGACAATGAAGGGAGAATCTTATCCCAAGCACTTATAAAATGTGGGTTGTATTTTTTTGTGTGTGCTGCAGCTCTGGGCAGCTGTTTCAAGCAGCGTAGGTGAAGTTTTAAATAGCTACACCATGAAAACTGAACTTTCCACTTTTTATTGCTAAAAATCCAGTTGTAGAGTACTTTACAAAGCTAAAAAAACCCCCCACAAAACAACCAAACCATCCCCCACCATCCTGAACATAAATCATCTCACGGTCTGTCTCAACCCTCTCTCTCACCCAAACAACTGATATTGTGCTGAAAGTTTTCATGCAGATTCCAAATCTTCAGCCACTCCTCTCTCAGAATTTTTTTTCACCAAATCATGGAACAGGTTACGTAGAGAGGTTTTAGGTTCTCCATCCATAGTGATATTCCAAACAAAGCTAATGGGAGGTTATGTGTGGGTTGCACTGTACCCAGGTTGGAGTACTGTGTTGCAGAAGTGGAATTCATTTGGCATTGCTAGGCAAATACTCTTTCTCAGCAGAGTATTGTAGAGCTGTGGCAAAAGAAGGGGTGGGTGGAAAAGACTATCAAAGGCGAAGATTTGCAATGGAAGCTTATTTTGTAGCCTGAACATTTACTAGATACTAGAACCTCCTAATCTGAGCACAGAATGCAGTTCCTTGTTTGTGCAAAGCCTCTTTCCTCATC
>JAVHNF010025480.1:5761-18134 GCA_034783455.1 Micropsitta finschii | reverse complement strand
CCCCCCCGAGCGTGAAGAAGGCTGTCATTTGGGGAGGTTGAGCAATTTGAAAGCAAAGGACCTATCATCTACCATCTCACTGCTGTGACCTGAAGCTAGCATGAATCAGGAATGGATGTTATGAAGAAAGGCACCAAGGAGGAACACATCTTTTCAAGTTTTCTTTATCAAGATGTCTGAAAAAGAGGAAAGCTGGGCCACCACCTGAGCCACTGCAAATGGTTTGACACTGCAATGATGACACAGGGCAGCACAGCTCCACGGTGAGGGTTAAGGAGCCCCATTTAGCACTGAAACAGGTAACTCCTGAGAGAATCGACAGGCACCTCACAGACCTTTGGCTTGATTGCTTGCAGAGAAAATAAATCCTCCTGCTCCTGAAGACAAGAGGCAATGGGACTCCAGGTGGGAAGGCTGCAAAGTCCTTCTGTGACTTCAAACCAAGCCACGTTTGTAAAGATGGATGTACTAAAAGTAGAAGATAGATACACTCTCATCTGTTGTAAACTGGGCAGCTCTGGCATCATTTTGCTGACCCATTGCTGCAGGTATTTGACAGAGGTTGTGCTGATAGTTTTGCTGTTACTCCCATTAACTTATTGCTCAGAAATATGAGTAAAGACCAATATGCATCTGTACTGGTGACCTACGAGGTAAATGGGATTTTCGTTCCCATTAGGCCTTGTACAAATATAATGCAGGTGTAGCAGGGCCTAAAAGATTATAGTAAGAGATGAGAGATGTCTTTCTGTGGCAGTAAATTGTTTTTTCTTGTGTCAAATGCTAACGTCACTTGTTATTTACAAATGACCTCAGATAAATGAAGCAAGGTTAGTGTGCAACCATGAAGTGAAGGAACACATGAATCCCTCATGCAAGTCCTAGTGTTTCTGGAGATTAATGACAATTGCTTCTAGCAAAATGTAGGGTTGAGGGCTAGATGTAAAGAACAAATCAGAGCAAACTCTAGCTCTTGTTTAATAGCTTGTATATTTCCCCGAAGGATTCTCTTTGAATTACATATGAATTCATTGCAAATTAATTTTTACCTTCTATAAACACTGGCTGTGTCATCATTTTTGCAGTGCCTGTGAAGACTGAGGCATTTTCCTGCCCACTTGGAAAGAATTGTTGGGACTTCTGCTTAGCTTGAAACAGTCAAAGAAGGTGATAGTAGTGAGCACCCTTATTAGTACTTTTCTAACCAAGAGAATGGATGTTCAGCAATGAGGAGGCTTAAGCTTAATGACTTTCTCAATATGCATGGGTTCAAACTTGCACCATCTATTTGGGGGTACTGCCAGGATGTAAGGTGGCACGGCATGGCACACAGGGGAGAGGAAGCATCCTTCAGTATCTCAGCCTTCTTCTGAAGAAGGAACTCTGAAGAACTGCTGTTCGTATTGTGCTGTTGATTCAAGTGTCTCACAGCATTTTAGGAAAGGCCTTAAACAGGCCTTAAACAGCTGTTTAAGGCTCCTGAAGTGCTTCATAGTGGAAGCACTGAAACAAGAGGGAGAACCATCACACACACACATGGCCACCAGCACACAGATACATGGGAGAGGCCCTGTCCTGTGATGCTGGAAAAGGTTTGGGATATTTCTGGACCCCAGGCACTGAATACAACAGCAAGCCCTTCATTTTTCTCTGAGATGAAATGACTCAAAGTCGGGCGTTGCAAGAACTTGCTGGGAAAGGGGAAAATCCAGACCAGCATGCCAGCTCTTGCCTATTCCAACACTCAACTGTGAGCTTGTTTTCCAGCCTTTGGGAGCAGAATACTGATATTGCCACAGTTCATTAGGCCAAACCATGAATTCTTCAGTAATAGGTTAAAAAAAATGGAGAAAAAGGACTACGTGGCTGGGCCAGGTTACTGGTTAGGAGTAGTCATTGCTGCTCTTTCCATTATTATCTAAAAGGTCTGGTTTAATTCCCCTTATTGCTACCGAAGAGTACCAAAAGAAGCAGCAGCCTCAAGGCAAATTCCCTTGCACAGCAAACTCTGTTGATGCTCCAGAAAGTAACAACACAGAAGCACCAACAAGAGCAAGACAAGGCTCTGCTTAACTGACAGGTTTAGGTTGTGGTTGTGTTGGCTTTTTTAAACCAGTTATTTACAACCAAGTAGGTCTCTGAATCCCAAGTCACCCATGTGCAGCAACACAGCTTAGTTACTTGAGTTATTGTAGATACAAGTACTGATAAGAGCTGCTCATGAATCGCTTGAGGCAATGAGGTTAGAAAAGGCACTCTGTGATTTGGATGTCAGCCCCTATTGGGATGTCAGCCCCTACGCTGTCAGCTCATCCTATGTTCAGAAGCAGCTCTGCTACAAAAGGGTTGCAGTCTCTGTTAAGACTCGTGGGACAGACAAGGCTTGCGGGCACCAGCCCCTTCCTCCCTGCAGAGCTTATTTGCTGGAGGAGAAAGCTTCCCAGGTGTGTCTTTAGGTAATGCAAAGAGGTACCAGGTGGAACTTGTCTGTCTAATCAACAGCCATAAAATGGTGCCTGCCCTCCCTTTTGGGTCAAGTGGAACTAATGGAGAGAGGTAAAAGTAGAGCTTTTCAGACCAGTGCATTCAGGCTGTAGTATTTTGATTTTTATTCAGTGTTTAAGATGTCTTTTCTGTGCTTGTTCTCAGGGTGATAAAGAGTACATTTAAGTAATGTAGAGCTGGTAGAAATGTTTTCAATTAAAAGCTTTCCAAATACTTTGTAAGGAATTAAATATTAATACTTGGTTTTTGTGTGAGACTGTGTTCTGAAATAAACCTATACTCCTACCATAGTATCACCAGAAATGATGGATCTACAGTCTCTTGTAGCAGAGGAGAGATATTTGTGCAGTACCCTGAACTTATGCCACTTGGATGGCCTGATGTGCTGTGTTAGATATTAACACACCTTAGCTATAAATCTTACTTTAGGGGGGAATTTTAGTGGAGAATGAGGGGGTTTGCAGTTAAGTGCTTTTCACAGCCAGTGACATGCTCTTGAATCTTGAACATGCCAAAGCTGTGATGTTACCTGGATGTTGCAGAGGATTGCTCAGTGTTGAAGGCCATGCTGTTCAGCCTTCCAGCCCCACCTGTTTTTCCAGCATCTGATAAATTTGCTAATCGCAGACTACTTGCATTGTAAAAGGTGGGTAATACAAACACTTGCAGTAAGACACAACTGATAGATTTATTAACTGAAATGGTTACTCACCATTTCTATATTTTCTGTATTTCACCATAACTACTATATTTTGATGCGTACAAAGGGGGAAGGATGTACAACTCTTCCACAGGAGGATCAATCAACAAAATGATGCTTTTTTGTCCTTTCTAAATACCTATGTATATAAAAATATATTTCCTGCTTTCATGTAGAATTCAAAGAGGTGTTAACAGCCAGGTTACTTGAAGCTGCAATTCCCCTGCTGATTCTGGTTAAGGCAAATGGCAACTGTTAAGTCATCTGCTCTGCAAACACTGGGACAATTACTTCCAGCTAAGTATTGCCACCTCTCCCATCTGTGGGAAAAATAACAAACACTTCAAGTGTTTCTTAACACTATTAAGTACTAAGAAAACAGTGAAGCACAGGCAGACTGAGCCAGAAGGAGCTAACAAGAAAACATTCATAGCACTTAGAGCACGAAGTTGCTGCATTGACCTTGAAACGCAGCAGTGAGAATTCATTTCTGTACTATTAGATATGTCAGTCAATGTGAAAAGCTGCAAGTCTGCATGCTAGTTTTTATTCTCAAGTCCTCTTCCCTAAGGGCACATCTTGTGTGACTCAAGAAAGATCCTTATTATGAAGAAAACAAAGTGGAGAGAAACAAAGAAACAGCACAAAGAGGAAGAGATACATTTAAAATGCTGTTTTCAAATGGACTGATTAAAAGTGTTTACGCCTGTGAGAAGTCAATAAACACGCTGGGCTGTGCTCATGGTTTAAAACCACTGAGCTGACTGGAAGCCTGGGGGTAGGGTGCTTGCTTACAAACCTGTGTGTTCCCCACTGCAGCACTGCTGTGTTAATGGTTTCCAAATTCATAGCATTTTTGCCTTAAAAAACGTAATCCAAATAAACGGGGCAGGGTGTGATTCATCTTCCAGACATGTTGCAGTAATTCTGTATTAACCAGTTCCACAGATGCGCACAAAGGACGAGAAGAAAACATGACCCATTTTAATGTCCTAGCAGGCTATGCATAGCTGGGGATAAAAGTATTTTTGAAGCTATTAAAAATCCTCTAAAGCTCTGAAATGTCACTTTTCGAGCTCATTTCATTGAAGTATTCTAAACCCCCCTCTAAAATCAGTGAGTTTGGTCAGTAAAAACCTGGGTTTACAGAGATAACAGTCATAGAAGAGCAAGAGTTAAGTTGCTGTAAGCACCCTTCATGGGTTCCTGTAAAACAGGAATCATTCTGTTCATGTAAAGCAAAGCTTCCTAAAATGCATACAGCACCAAATAAAAGCCAACAGTGCTATAATAAACCCCAACAGTGAATTTGTCCTTGTTGCAGGGAAAAGGATGGATGCGCACAGTTCTGGTTTTACTGCAGACCCCACTCATGACACTGTGAGTACTTTTTCACAGCCAGAGTTATCACTTCCTATGAGATACCGACATGCATCTTCTGACAAATCAAACCTGCATGGAAAAAGCATAGAATCACAGAATCGTCGGGGTTGGAAAGGCGCACCCTAAGGAAATGCAAGTGCTCCTGCAGTATTTGCTGATTAAAATGGTGATGAATGCTGCTTTTTCTGGGTAGAAAATTTGCATGGAGGTGAGAATTTCTCAAGTGAGATGGAGCTAAAAAAGAGAGTGCCACCTGCTGGGCCTGGGGCTGTGTTAAAGTCGCTCTTCTGGTCGTTCCTATGAAGTGCAAGACACCCGTTCATATCTTCAGGAGGTAAATGCCTTTCTTGGGAAGAACTTCTGTAGCTTCAACTGAATCTGATGAAACGGTTTACATCCTCTGTAGTATGTTTCAGAAATATTATATCTCCTTGAGTATTAAATCCTTCACGGCTTTTTATAGTTGTTATAAAGCCTTTATTTTCCCATGTTTTGTATTTAAAGGGAAAAAGGGTAACAAAATAGAATAATACTGAGGAATCACTCATTAATAGAATATCCGTTATTGGGGGGGGAGTGTTTATTAAAAGAAGGGCAAATTAATGATAGGCCTGTTCCCTAAAATCATCTTGCATGAAATAATTTTCAAAGCTCTGCTACCTCATACTAAATGGGACAATTTGTATTCAGTTTGCTAAATTAGTTATTGCTGCTTTGCTGTTCTGTATGATTGCTGTTGCTAATACTGCTATCTAATTCAAAGGCAGACTTGTAAAAAGCTCTGGTCAAGGAATAGTCTTATTTGGTGTCAGTGCGATTTAGTGGGTTGTTTAGAAATCTGGAAGCTGATTTGAAGTACAGAACAGGCTGTTCTCACAAAGAAAACCCAGCTACTGAGGGAAAACGTGGACCAAGCCTTACAATACAAGGGGTAGTAACACCTACGTGTGTTCTTGGATGTGAAAAAGTCGAACTCTCCACAAGCCAAGGGCCAGTTGTTAGAAACCATGGTACTTTAATGCATATCTTTTTCACCAGGCGTTTTGGGCAGGGGTTAAGTGAAATATTCATACCACAAAGAACTGAAACTCATGGAACAGCAGGACCTCTTCCCAAGTAATCACTAGAAACGTGAGATTCTCTGTTTAGAAAAGATTGTCAGACTTAGGTCAGATCTTCATAAACCATTTAAAAATGGCAGAAGCAGGAGGAGGAACTGCTTCTGTTGTACAGATAAGCACTGGGCTTCGTCACTTAGGTCAAAGTTGAAAGCAAGGTCTTGTTCTTGGTTTTGGGGGTTTTGTAACTCAAAACCAAGTAGGATGCCAAGGTAGTAACACAGAATGGGGATGTCTGTAGCTATGTGACCAATGTGGCTGCATAATACGGCAGGGGGGGAGAGATGTCCGTTTAAATTAAACCCCTCTCTTGAATGGAATTTCTCTGCTGCTTGATTGAGCCTCATGTATATGCAAATATCCTTTCCAATTTGATTAAAGCAAGCAACATCAACATATGCTTATCCAATAACCATGACCTCAAATAGCTGCTATCCCTTCCCAATCCCTGTGGCACCAAGAGGACTGACAGGATTTCTACACTGCATTTTTTCCTCTGTTTACTAAAGCCTATTTAGGTATTGTATTTTTCCTGTATTACACTCTGCTTCATTGCCCAAAATGCTTTCTTGCCTTAAATCCTGTTTCATGTAAACGCATTTGAAAGGAACTGTGCCTTTGCCCTAGAGAATCCTGTAAATATTAGGAAGGGGTTCCTTTTTTAATCAAAAATATTTTCTTTCGCTATTATTATATATATATATCACAATATATTATATAATATACTATATATTACTAATATATTACTATACTATTAATATACTATATATTACTATATATTATATATACCACTATTGTATTCTTTGGTGCATTTTTCAAACAGTAGGGGAGGATGTTAAGGAGAAATAACTTTCTACAAACAAAGCCAGATACTACCTTAATAGGTGTAGGAAAAACTCATCAGTGGAAAAGGAAGAAGGAAAGTAACTATACCTGCTTAAGGAATCTGTCGGATGCATGGCTGTGCTTAGCTAGCACGTTTGGCAGAGCAGGGTTTTCATATTCAAATTGAGGATTGTATGTAAAATCTGACTTGAAGAATTTCACCTTCTCTTTCTCCACGTTGGAAGGCTTGATTGCAGTCAGTAAACAGAGCTTTCGGCCAGAGGCATCACCTTCTTTACCATGGCTTTTTGAGGACTGGGATTGCTTTGGCTTTGTTAGACTCAAGTGCCTCTTAGTTCTACTTTTGGGTCGAGATGGCAGCCCTATGCTGCTCCCTGCAACCGAAACGCTGCTGGTGAGCTTCACGCTGGTAGGCACTGGGCTGGTGACGATGATGGCAGGCTGTCTGTTTGTGCAGTACCAGACAGGGCTGAGCAAGGGGAGCGGGACCTTGATCCTGTGGTGCTCATTGCTTCGGGAGGCGGCTGAACACTTTGTAGTCTTTCTGTGTTTCTTGTGGTGAACAGATGACTGCTTCTGAGTGTGGTGCTTTTTCTCCTCTTTGCTCTGCAGAAGGACATTGTAGCTACTGGTTCCTGTTGTGAAAATGTCCTTGAGGATCCCTGAAGGCGGGTGCTGGAGGCTGCTTTCATTACTGTCCAGCTTGTGTTCTTCTGGTCTCAGGAGCGATTTCTTAGAAAGCTCTGTCTTACGCCAGTGAAGTTTTTCTGCATTGAAGAGGGGAAAAAAGGATAAAACTGAGAACAAATTTAATTGTTCCATGCAGCAATATTAATCTTAGGGACTGCAAACTGCAACATAAATGAAACACAAGACTTGTCTTAACTGCAATCGCATCAAGTCAACCTTAACTTCCTGACATACAAAGCATTGTGTACTTTTGGATTTGTAAGATCCAGCTAAACAAGTATTTTATGCTTGGGATCTCCATGTACGAGCGCACTGTTTGGAACTAAGAACAAACTTGTTTAAAACAAGGCTCTGTGCAGGACTTTCTGAGTATTTACCGATTTTCATTAACTGATTTTCAGTCAAAATCTGCTTGATCTTTACCATGCAAGGAAGACTTTCCAGACCGATAAAGAGTAGCTTTAAAAATAGGAAACTGTATAGGAGTATGTGAGCAGTATTTATAGTGAAGTCCCACAGGGATCTGTGCTGTGACACAAGCAGTCTGGAGTGGGTTTAGCTGCAAAATCTCATTCACAGAATTTACTCTCAGAAAGGATGAGCACACAGGAATGGGCCAGCCACTGTGAATGATTTACAACAGCATACAAATGACAGCATAGAAGACTTCAGTTTCACATATACCTTCTTAATACAGACAGTATGGTATATTTAAAGAGGAGAGAGATCAGCTAGTTACAAACACACCCCTCAGAATCCTTACGACAATGCTGTTGTTTGATCTATTCAATGCTGTTCTAAAATAACAGCTGACTTTAAGAAAGCACTTGAGAAGGAGCACTACAAACCAAACTGAGTACAAGAAGAGAGTAAGGTTCCTTTAATGAATGAATCCCCCTTTCTTGCTCTGACCCCTGGCATAGCCTTCAGGGAGACAGGTCCCTGGTGCAGGGCAGCAGCATGGAAAAGTCACTGAGGATTAAACCTGTACTTGGCATTTGTGCTGCTTTGTTAGACAGAAGTGACCTCTCTTCACTGGTTCTAACCATCCCTTCTCTCCTCAGTCGGTTCACCCTAGAAAATAAGGTGAGCTAAAAGAAGAGCACAAACAAATCCTGCCACAGAGAAATGCTTCTGACTTGTGCACCTAAAATGAACAGATTACCAGAACCAGAGATATGGCCAGAGTCTGACTACAGCCCGCAAAAGGGATTTGAGCTGCAGCCCACAGTTATACATAGATGAGCTGTAATTACTTTACATGCAGTAATTATACTCTGAATGGAACATTAGCAAAAGATCATTTAATGCCTCCAAGGGGAAAAAAAAAACCCTCAATAACAGTTTAATTTCAGCTTTATTTTTCAGTAAAATTAGGTTTTGCTCCCAACAGAAGCACCATGACAACGTATTTCATGCTGCTGGACCTCTCTCAGCTCTGTGTTCGTGTCCATCTGTGTTTCTCAGTTCTCATGAAGATGCTGCCCTAAAAAGCAAAGAGACAGAGGTCCTGTTTGCACAGATATATGATGGGAAATCTGCAGCCTGGGTGTTTCCTCCACTGGGAAGAGAGAGATAGAAGCATTGGATTATTCTCTTTCACTAAAGCATGCACATCTTGTGCAAGGTCAGTTTTGTTTCACGGTAAGCTTGCAAGTTCTCTTTCTATTCTTGGTGTAGTCCTTGGCATTCCTGTTCAGCTTCTGTCAGATCATTCTCATCACATACGTGACCACCTGCCTACGTGGCTTATCCTGCTTTACCATGAGCTGTCGTGGTAAGAAACCACACTTCCCATCACAGTATCAAAACAACTTCCCTAAAATGAGACAAGAGAATAGGACGGCTGCTCTCGCATTATTTCTTGGCAAGGATTTGAGATGGACTTCACACCTCTCCCAATTATTATCGTAGGAGAACCCTTACTTTTAAGAAGGGCAAACGAAAAGCAAGGTTTCCAGAACGGCTGGACACAGAAATGTTAAATTTCTGAGCATGTGACTGCTTCTGTAGACAAAATTGAAGCAGGAAATTACAGTTACTTCTTAAATCAGGCAAGATAATAATGTAATGCTAGCAGTGGTAGCTTCACCTTCTCCACTAATCAATTTAATTGCTACTGCACTGGGAATAATTTTAATTAATACCACACTTGTACCTAAGAAGTGATAAATAGAAAATAGAATTCAAAGAAACAACTCAAAATTACCTTAACATCCCCCAACTCTTATGTTGATCCAGTACCAAAATCTCACGATAGTAAGCTTTCAGAGGTAAGAAGTATAGCTGGCCAGTAATAAATGCAGTTATAGCTAGATAATTTCCTGTGATTGAGTATCACAAGTCAGTGACGTTCATTCTCCTGTCAGTGTCACCAGGGGTCGTCAAGTGCTGAACACATGCTGGCAGGTTTCATGTGCACATGGTTGATATCAAAAATAGTTGTTCCCAATTCTGTAGTTACTTTGTATGTGCAATCTCATAACAAAATGTTTTTTCAGCTGCCAAACTAAGCGTGTCCTTAATTTCCTTCTGACTAAAGTAGGATACAGTTTGATGCATATTTGTGCTGGAAGCCTAGACTCAGTGCTAATCCATTGGATTTGAGGGATTATATTAATAACACTGCACTTTTCACAGAAGTCACTTAACCTGGTTTTTTGATTGGTCTTGTGCACATCATTATTTTACAAAATAAAGTAGAAAATAACGTTTGAGACAATGTCAAAATCATGTTGCAAATCAGCAAATTTGAAAGTTCTTTTTCCAGTACATTAGGTTTAATCTGTAATAGTGATCATTTTAAACAGTCAGACACATCAACCAAACTAAAACCACACTGTCTTCCAGGAAACTCAACTTACTAAACTATATCCAAGAGTTTTCAAGGATCAATGCCTGGTTACTGAAACAGGGGTCTAGTATTCTGAATATAAGCCCCATTCATCACACGACCTGTGTCCTGAAAACGTGCTTCAGTGTTTCAAAATGTACTGAGGTATACTGCTATAAAGCAGCCTGTTGGAGAAAGGATTATCGACTCCCATTAATTACAGAGACTGGCTAGCAATGATTTCCATCTTGTAAAATCTGGATGCCACAGAACAGACATTGACAGATTACTTGTAAAAGGGACGAAAATGAACATCATTGTACTATGACATAACACTATCCTGCACATCATGCTACGGATCACGTAGGTTTTATCTTTTGTATCTCATCCACAAATCTGAACTTCCTGACTTTACACAGTTGCAGCAGCAAACTGTCAAAGAGCAAATGCCCAAGCCTCCCGTTACCTTTGAGAACCTCCCTCAAATCATGTCATGTATGTACAAAGATTGTCTTCATTGCCCTTGCTTCCAAACACTCAAAATTCTTCAGCAGTTAAAAACCCTCCCTATAAAACAGGCATAGTTTCTCCCCAAAAGACTTCCCATTATGTTTACTTCCATTTAATGATATTTTGGTCCTCTCTGCAACAACACAGTAATAAGAACATAGATCCTAGAGATGGGTGAATTGTTAAACGAAACGTGTAAGGTGATGATGTGAGAAAGCAAGAAGGAGGGCAGAAGAGCTGCCTGTCCCCTTTTTGGCATCATTAGAGTACCAAAGGACAGAAAATACTCCTGTTCAATACAAACTTTGTCTGTCTTGGGCCAGCGTAGAACTCTGCCCCTCTTCAGATCCACTGTGTTTGGATTGTGCTGTCCCATAAGGTAAGTTCATTTCCATACATGTAGCTATTCCAGTGTCACAGCAGGGCTGGAGAAGACTGCTAACAGAGGATATGTGGGAACCACAAACCTCATTATGATGCTGCACTAATGAAATACTCTCCAGGTCTAAGCTGCAATCCAGTCACATTAACTTTGAATCTTGCAACCACAGACACTGCCTAATCTTGTCAGAGACTGGATCATTAGGAAAAGTGTTGGATTTTATGTTCTATTTGGGAGCTATGTTATATTATTTGTCTCCATCCTTTGGAAACTGATGAACTGAGCAAATCTTACCATGTTAATAATACTGTAGTAAAATCACAATGTAAGATTTTTTCCCGGACTTTGAGAGTGTTGTAGAAAAATCTTCCTCTACACTACTGGGTAGCTTCTTAAATCCCTGTTCTGAAGGTGGAATGAGGTTAATCTTAAGACACCTGTGGGCACAGACCTCCCTTTGTCCAGCTAACCTTGCTCTAAAAGTAGTAGAGAGCTCCCGTGGTTTTCAAGCAGCTGTCATTCAGGTTATATATGCAAAATGGACAAATCCTTACCAAACTGCAGGTATGATTCTTAAGGTGCTTAGCAAAGATGTTCTCGGAGCAGTTCCCTCTATCCTAGGAATGTCATGGTCTGAGCACTTCTCTGGGTTTTCAGCTCACCATTAGCATTACACTTGAATTTCTTGTTCAGAATTAGAAACTGCTTCCAATAGGTTGACTTTTCAGGTTGACAGAACTGTAAATAATGTATGAGAGCTGTCTGCAAGTAAGAACAGCGAAGTTTGAGACGGACAGCAGAAAATGCACGGATGTGACAAGATCCCTTCTCTGACACATGTAGCAACCGCGCAATTACAGAGAAATATTTGTCAATATTCAGCTAATATAAATAGATTAACAACTACCTGTTTTATGAGCTCCAGACTGTGTGGTTTGTGTGTGCAGAGGACTGTACAAAGACTAGTCTGTAAGAAACAGGCAACAGAGTGTGTTGTATATGAATCTGTAACATTCCACTGCCTCTCAACCCCCACAGGCTTATGTTTGTGGCATAGCAGAATCTGACAAGAATCTGGTAATGTATTTCCTCACCTGTATAAAAACATTTAAGATGTATAAACACCTTTAAGGTTTACAAACACTCAAGCTTTGAACAGACAGTGTCAGGAAAACTGATCTGACAGCACTGAAAGATCTATCTATCCATAATGACCGAAAATGTTTTAGCTGTAGTATTACTCAGTAAGCCCCTGTATATAGTCTGGTGCTGAACTATTTTCTACTTTCACAGCATGTTAACTAGAGCCTGCAGGATGTTGGGAACTGGACATTTAACTTAAGCCATACTCCCACTCACCCACCCAAATACCACACAATCCCAGACTGGTTTGGGTTGGAAGGGTC
>JAVHNF010025465.1:1776-14432 GCA_034783455.1 Micropsitta finschii | reverse complement strand
GTTTATGGAAGACTGTGGGGAGTGAAGGCGATAAGATTTGCATGAAAAAGAGTTTGGGAATGAGCTCCGAGGTGCTTTGACAAGCCCTGGGGCGTTGAGTTGGGGCATTGAAGGACAGGGAAGGTCGAAGAACAAGCCTTGGGAGGATGGGCCAGGATGTAGTTGTGGTGGGAATCTCAACTGGAGGCCAGAGGATGTGGGGGTTGTGAGAGGGTCTGCAACTGTGATTGGACTATTTACCTGGAGAGTTTCACAGTGACCAATGAGATTAAACGTTGTATGTATGTGCAGGTTGGGAAAGTACCGAACAAAGGGATAAAAAGGGCTTGGTGGTTATAAATGAGGATTTGAGTCTCTGCATCAACTTGAGTTCATGTCGTGAAATGCCACAGAAGTCTTGGACAAAACTCCTTCCTTGAAGACAGAGACTTCTGTCTTCTGCCAGAAGACAGGATTTGTGATGCTGTATAGAAACAGTCACTTCACATGATGGAGGTGTGTCCTTCCTTCACCACCATGATTAATCCCATGATATAAAGGTGCCTCTTCCTTTGTCTGTTGTGATGGCAACAGGATCACAGCTACAGAGCTTCTGTCCTTCAGACTCTTACACATCAAATGCAGAGTGGCTAAAGTATCCTTAGCCTTTCTGATGAAATTATGCCTGTACTAGAAGGCATCAGATGTGCTCATTTTCTGAATATAATCTATTGCCAATGTATTATAATGTTAAATATGGTATTTAATCTTCCTGACACTTTGGTGAGATACGAAAGTGAATCTTATATTAAAGGTGGGAACTGAAGATCAAGACAGTGACCTACCTTCAAATCATTCAGAAATAGAGTGGTGAAGATGTCACCAGGATGTCCTGTGTGCTAGCACATTTTCATATACATCAAGCTATCCCAAACCAGAAATCAGAAGGGGTTTAAAAGCCCAGAAGTTCAAATTCACAGGAGTAGCTGGTGTTCCCTGGAAAAAACACATCGGTTCCATGATTCTGAGTCTACTCCTTTCCTAATGTGTACAAGGAACACTTTTCTTACACATTTTTCATACAGGACAGTATGACAGTGAGGATGCTGCATGACAGCCACTTTTGTGACTGTGGCCTTTGAGGGGCTGTGTGTTTGTGAGCTGCAAGGCAGCCTTTCATAAGAGACCCTGTTAGGCTCTGATGTAGAGCAAGTTCCATGCGTTTTGTCAGGATGTCTCTGTTTTATGCCCCTCACTGGCTCTGTCCCACTGACTTGAGGTAGCAGAAGACCTGTTGTGTCTTCCTCTCCAGCCTCCTGCCACCAACCTGGCAGGGCGTTCTGCTTTTCTGGGAAAGAATCTTTTCATGACTGCCCTTCAGAGTTCATGGAAAATGAGCTCAGCTCAGCCGGAGGAGGCTGCTGTCAGTGCTGTGATGTCATCTTCCCCCTCAAATGCTACCCTTCAGAATGGAGTGCTGTGCTTTGGGGGCTTTGCTTGCTGCAGTTCTATTCCAGAAATATTCTGCTTTCTCAAAAAATATTCAGTCGCATCCTTCAGCATTACAGCTGTTTGGTTCTGATTCAAATGACTCCCTGAGTATTTGGAAGGCTGAGACCACCACACAGTTACTTGTGCAGTGGTGGAAGAAAAATCTCATAGTGTGAAGCTTCTCCAGTCTGAGTTCCTGTCAACCTTGATGGCAGGTATGAGAACAGACCTGAAATGTGACAGCTTTGGAGGAATTCTCCTTCCCAACCCTCTGAGCATCCACCCGCAGGTTCAAAAGCAGTCACTCCATACAACTTTGCTAAAGCATGAAGCAGGTGTCTTCTGCAATAGAATTTCAGCTTTAGGAGTTGGAACCTGCAGCCTCAGCTGATCTCCAGGGTTAGCCTTGCAAGATGGTCAGCATTAGTCTGTACAGTACACTGCAAGAGGAAGAGAGAGTGCTTGCACTGAACAGTAAAGCATGACTGGGAGAGCTATGTTTGCCAGAACTGTGCTTTGGGAGAAGTTACTTTGTCCCTTACTCTTCCATATTTCCATCTGAAAAAGAGAATATTTGCTGTCCCCACAGAGTATTGTGAGGTGGGGAATGAATTCCACTAAATAGTTTGTGGGTGCAGTAGGCTGACCCTGGCTAGAGACCAGGTGCCCACCAGAGACACTCTATTACTCTCCTCTCATCTGCACAGGGGAGAGAAAATGTAATGAAAGGCTCATAGGTTGAGATAGGGGCAGGGAGAGATCACTCACCAGTTATCGTCATTGGCAAAACAGACCCTACTTGGGGAGATTAATTTATTACCTGTCAAGTCAGAGCAGGATAGTGAGAAATAAATCCAAATCTTGAAACATCTTTCCCCCACCTCTCCCTTCTTCCGGGGCTCAACTTCCAGTTTCTCTACCGTGTCTCTGCCAGTGGCACAGATGGTCAGGAAATGGGGGTTCCTGTCAGATCATCACACTCTCTGCCATTCCTCCCTCCTCACACTCTTCCCCTGCTCCAGCGTGGGGTCCCTCCCACAGGAGACAGTCCTTCATGAGCTTCTCCAAAGTGGGTCCTTTCCACAAGCTGCAGCTCTTCATGAGCTGCTCCAGCATGGATCCATGGATCCCTTCCACAGGGGAAGTTGTGCAAGGCTTTTTTCCCCTTCTTAAACACATTATCCCAGAGGTGCAACCACCATCACTGATGGGTTCAGCGCTGGCCAGTGGCAGATCTGTCTTGAACACAGCTGCACTGGCTCTGTTGAACACGGGAAGCTTCTAGCAGCTTCTCACAGAAGCCACCTCTATAGTCCCCCTGACCTACTACCCAAACCTTACCACGCAAACCCAATATAATGAGAAATAGACCTGCAGACTTAAACATAGGTGAATTTGATAATAGGGCTCATCCTGAAAAAGTCCCATGGGATGGGGTCAGGGAGGCCAGTTCGCGGCAAGATAAAAATGTGACCTTTTTCCAAGGAATGTGTACTTTAAAGAAAGGCAGCAAGTGCTGCGAGCTTTCCTGTCAATAAATATCTGCTAGGCACTTCCTACATCGTGAGGAGCCCCTGCAGGGAACTGCCCTGAAAAAGTAACGAGTTGCAAATACAGACAATGAGTTCTTATAATTCATTTCAGAGTGGCTGAATTAGGTTTTTTCATCAATGTCAGGCTTTTTGTTTGAACTTTGCAGTCTTAGTTTCTCACTTGTACCTGTCTCAGGAATACATCATCAAGAACAAACCTGAGGCATACCAGGGTAGTGATTAGCAATTTCCTACTATAAACACCATATGATTTATTTTTATTAGCTATGGCATGACTGTATATTAAAATGCAAGGGCCGTAGCCCCCTTATGCTCAAATATTATACAATATATACTTCCAATCATACTTACAGAGAAATGATTTGATAGCTGGGCCATTTTTCTTCTCATCCTACCCCTACCTCACTCACGCAGCATAACTGTCTCCATCCCTGAGACCTCCTACTGCTCACTTTTTTCCCCCTGGTTTTAAAACAGAACAGATAATATCTTTTAGCTTATGAGCAGGCAGAAATGCTAAAAACAAGGGGAAAATAAAGCACAAAGAAACCCACAAAGCAAAACAAAACACAACACAAGTCCTTCTGACAATGCAGGGGATGAAGACAGAAGTTAGCCAAATCAGGAATCAAGTTATGTTGTTGTCCAGTGCTTTGGGAATGATAGTTTAAACATGATAGACTAGCTGGCTGGAATGTTACTAGATAGAGATCAAAAAGTTCAGCTCGTGAAGCCAAGTGGTAACTAGAGATCCTTCAAGTTTCTTTCAAGAAACATAAATACGGTGGTTCAGCATGCCACATTTTTGCCCTATTTTGGATTTAGCTATTGAGGAAAACTAGCAAATTAAGCATTTTTACCACCAGAAAACAGCATTTGTTCCACAATAAATGTTAACCACTGCCTATGTTTGTTTCCCTCTTTTGTACCTGAATATTATTGATTAACCGCAGGAGCAGAAGAGTCTTCGAGTACCAGCCCAAATTGTCTGAAAGCCCTTCTTGGTTTCCCAAGCATGAATTCCACAGCACTTCCCATGAAGAAAAACATTTGCAAGCTGGGCGGTAAGAGACACCTGGGTGGAGTGAAATTGATAGCAGGAATAGAAGGCTGACTCAACCCTCCTTAGAGTGAAAAGTTTACCCAGAAAATACAAACGATATGCCATTAATAGAAACTGTGCTCTTGAGATTCATTCCACAAGTATGATAGTACAGCAAGCAAATAGCCTCAGCAATGCCAACTGGCAGCAAAACAAAACAACAAACATCAGCAGCCTGTAAGAAACTGATCTGGGAGAAAAAATGCCATTTACAGGTAAGATATATTAGGTGAGACTTGTCCTGTGACTGCAGCTCTTTTAGTCAGGAAAAGGCCTGAGCAGTGAAAAGAGCCTTTGAAAGCTCCAGATTCAACTGAAGGAGAATTTCCTCCTGCAACTGGAGGGTTTTTGGCTGTCCCTCTAAAAGTCACCGGTGACCCCAGGTATCAAACAGGCCCCCAGTGAAGGCGGGCTCACAAAGCCAAACGCATTGCATTTCAGGGTTGCTGAGCAACACTGTCACCAGCAGAGCACACAAGGCCTCTGGGTTATGTAAATTCTGCAAAACTCTGAACACTGCTTCAGTGCTTGCAGTGACCTGGGCTAGATATGGGGCAGATGTGGGCTAAAAGTACCTTCTAGGGGAAGAGTCCTGTGCCCTTCAGCAGGTGACCCAGGTTGTCACCTCTTATCTTGTTTCAGTGACACTGAGATCCACATGGAGTTGCCTTTAGATTTAAAGACAGGAATATTTTGAGAAAAGAAGTGAGAAAATAAAGCTAGAACTTGCACCAGGAGAAACACTTTTGGTATCCCACAGGAAAGCCAGAGTGCCCACCATGCATCTCCATAAGGAGCCAAGCCATAAGGAACTGCTCCTGTCGGGCCAGGCCCTAGAACACAGCTCCTTCCATATGTAGGGTACTTTGGCCATCACTGGACTAGCATAACCTCCTGGGCTTCAGAAGCACTGGCCACAAAAAGAAAAGGAACAATTTATCCACTGCCTTAAAATCTCATATTTTAAAACTTAGTTCATGTCAAGTCCTTCCCCATGGCCATAAAACAAAGCCTAAATGGAACATGGAGAAGGAGAAATAGAGGGATATTCTTATTCTAATGAAAAAATTAGTAGGCATATAAGCCTGAAGGGGCAGATGAGAAGATGTCATGAACATTTCTTTGCTCTGACGAACTGGTTTAGCAGTGAATGCATCAGAGAAGAGGCAGTCAGTGGCTAAGAAGGAAAAATCCACAAAGTGGCCACAGCATTCAAGGGAGTGTTTGGGCCTGAGTCAGGTGGTAATTACGTACCTTCAAATGGGAGAAACCGTTTATAGGAAGCCCTGATTCTTAAAAATAAAAAGCCCATGTACTCTATCTGGCATTACACATATCATGGTTTAACTCCAGCCGGTAACTAAGCACTTACTCACTCCCCTCCAGAATGATGGGGGAGAGAATCAGAAGTGAGAAAACTCAGGGGCTGAGATAAAGTCAGTTTAACAGGTAAAGCAAAAGCTGTGTGTACAAGCAAAGCAAAACAAGGAATTCATTCACCACCTCCCATGGTCAGGCAGGTGTTCAGCCATCTCCAGGAGAGCAGGGCTCCATTACATGTAATGGTGAATTGGGAAGACAAACACCATCACTGCAAACATTCCCCCAAACCCTTCCTTCTTCCTCCAGCTTTATATGCTGAGCATGATGCCATATGGTATGGGATATCCACTGGGTCATTGAGGTCAGCTGTCCTGGCTGTGTCAGAACTTCCGCACCTCCAGTCTACTCACTGGTGGGGAGATGTGAGGAGCAGTAAAGGCCTTCTCTCTGTGTGAGCACTGCTCAGCAACAGCTAAAACATCCCTGTATTATTAACACTGTTTTCAGCACAAATCCAAAACATAGCCCTGAACCAGCTACTGTAGAGAAAATCAACTATCCCAGCCAAACTGAGCACAACAGGTCAGTGAGTGTTAGATAGAAGAGAGAGATAGAAATGAAGCAAAAGCTTTAATGGTGGCTAGGAAAAGTCTGGAACTCCTTATGACCTCCTCGTTAAAATCTATCTTCTCCACTAGTTGCAGCTCATCTAGATACATTAGACTGGCTGCTGGGATGACTCACTCACTGAGGTGAATAAATTCTTTCCACCAAAAAAGCAGACGGTAACAAATAAAATGCTTACTTTAGTGGCCATGATAATAATTCCCCCAGTGTTCCAGGGACAGGGCAGAGAATCAGATGCCATGACAAGTAGGTTTGTGGTTTAATATCATTTGAAACAAAAGTAAGTAGGACGAACAATTCTGCAGCCTTCTGATTTCAAATTTAATGCTGCTGGTGTGATCTTATCATTCCAAATTACTGGTTCAGGTAAATAAACTCTCCTAAAATACTCCCTGCTTTGATGGGTTCTTGCATTCCGTTGCCTTGTATCTACTTTATTTTATTCCCATTCAATTTGTAGAAAGGAGTCCTGCAAATATTTCCCAATAACTTTTAAATTTCTACAACCGCTGAGATAGTGCCTCAGACAAAGACTTATAGGGCTAAAATCAAAATAGTGGAGGGTTCAAGATGACATCATGTTTTATGAACACAAGACGTGACCACAAATAACCTACAATAACCTTTAAAATTAGTTTTTTCCTGACTTCATAAAACAATATTTTATTTGGCAGGCCCTTATTGGCAGGCGCTTTGGATAGTTCTATTTGTTTTCTGTAACCAGGAAGACACAACCAGTGTTTTCACATAGGTTTCCTCAGTACTGTGGTTTTGCCATTTTCTGCCTCTTTATTACTGCCTGCTGCTGTTGAATATTTTTCTTGGGGATGTTTATTAAGAACAAGGATATGTATTAAAAAAACCCAAACTTTCCTTATAACAGCCCTGTTGAGTTTCTCCCACTGTAATATCACTGTATCAAAAACACAGAAATAGATCATGGTATCTAGAACGATCTGGTTGCTTTAAGTTTAAAGTTATGTAATAACATACAGCTGGCTACATGTATATGAGAATCTGAAGGAAATCAGCCCATATGTCCTTTGATGCATTAACCAAGACTGAGATTCAGAAATCCACCATAACTTGTAACACCATATGAAATGGAGGAAGGGGCTTAGCCGGTCGCTCAGCTAAATAACAAAATAAAATCTCAGTGTTCAGTTAAAGTAAATCAGAAAAGAACATGAGTGCAAGAAATACTCCTGGTTTTTTAGGGGATTTTACCTGGGATTATTTGCTATTTCATTTCACCATCACCAGTTGTTCTGGTTGTGAGAGCCACAACTTGAGAGGTGTGCTTTTCATAGTGCTGCCTGTAACTGTGCAGGATTGCTCTTTGCATTTGACACTGCCCAGGCTTTTGCTGGTTTGAGTTGTGCTGTTGTGGAAAAATGGACTATTTTCCCACCACATCTGTAGGAGCAGTTATGTTGCTCCCAGTGCCTTAAATATATAATATGGGGGGTTACATATATCTCTATGAGATTTTTCAGTATATTTTAAACTATTAAATTAATTCAGTCTGCATCCAAATTGCACTATTCAGTAAATCCCATCCCCCCCTCTCCCAAATGTTTTGTATGTTTGAGCAGGGACCATGCAATTAAGTTGAGCTTTTCAGCTTCTGTATGCAGACTTCCTAGTAATCCCTCTTTCTTCTGTACAGTATGAAGCTTGAATGAATAAGGAAAATTCCAATAATTAAACTTGCTCTATTGACCTAACCAAAATTAACTGGCTATGCAACAATGTAGCTGTCCGTGTAAAAACAGGAAGTCAGATTTCCCCAAGTAACCCTTATTCACCATGAGAAAAACAGCTGGTGCTCTCCCTTTACATGCAAGTGTGTGGGGCATGGATAAAAGATGTATACTTCTGATATCCTCCCTTTTAAAAGTCTGTGGGTTTTTGTTTTTTTTCCAGTGGAAGTTTTCCAGCACTCAGTTCCTGAGAGGTAGGGCCCCAAGACAGTCTGGTCAAAACAGTCAGAATTGTACCTTTGTAAGGAGAGGTCTGTGAAAATGAAAAAAGAAGCCACATTAGTATAACATGAATTATCCTCCCTGACTTCCAAAGAGAAAAATAATAAAGGCTTTATTAGCGCTTTTTTTCTCCCTAAGAAGGAGTAATAAGAGAAATCCTCCTTACAACAACAATAACCACTGTTTCAGAATCGGAGCTTTTGTGTCACTGTTTTTCAGTAGTTACGCTACATTTCTCCCAGTACACTGCTGGGATTTTTTTAGTTTTTATTTTGCTACGCATGCTCGCACATCTGCTCCACATGTGTGACCAGCAACTGGATTTTCTGAGCTGAACGTCCTGTTAAATGGACAGAGTGGGCAGATCATTCCTTAGAGAGCAGAGAATCTGCCTCTGGTGGATTGCCGCCAAATGCAATGGTGTAATAAAGAAAAGAAAGCTGCTCATTCCGATTGCTCTGAAATGAACTGTGTCCTCTCCTAAAATACCATCTGGTCTGGTTCCCTGGAGGTGCAATCCAGCACACCTAGGTCTGGCAGTCTCTGTGTTTGATGGCTGTAAATGTCTCTGTGCAGGTCAGCTGGGGGGAGGCAGGATCATTAAGAATGAGAAGAGGTGAAACAATTGTACTCTCATTCCCTTCCACCCGCCCAGACAAAACTATACGTGAGGGTTGGGGAGGTGATTGTGCTTTCTGTTGCTGAAGCTGACAGCTAACCTTTAAAGTAGGTGTCTTAGGCTGCACCTCTCTATGTATAGCCTAACAGCTTTGTTTTCAGTTGGTGTCAACTACTAGCAGTCTGGACTAGTTGTCTCCTCAGACTGGCCTTAGTCAGGGCCCATCAAGGCATTAATCAAGGGCTTAATAGTAAACTGTATAAAGGAGAGAGATACAAGTGAGCCTTACTGCATGTGTGCAAGGAAATCCAGCTTCCAAAAATCAAATCACACCAGGGACTGATAACAGATGTACAAAGTAAGGGGAGAAATTAGCAGATGCTTCCCAGTTTGTTCCATTATCACCAATGAAACCCAACTCATATGATCCATAGGTCACGTTAAAGAGTCTGCTGTGGATGAATTTGTTTCTTTCCTGATGCTGGCAAAATTAAGATTGTGACTGAACAGTGCTGGATCTATCCTGAACACAAGTTGATTTTCTGAAGTACTATCTGTGCTGCTAAAAGGATCCCTCTGTCAGTTTAGCAGTTAGTTCTGCAACCATAGTATCACACTGGTTTAATCCATCTCTGTAATGGATGTCCTGTAAAGTAGGAAATGTTCCGTTCCCAACAAACCCAGTATTTCGTGTTCATTTTCTTCTGAGTCTACATTATCCTGGTGAATTGAGCAGGGCCTGGGAAAATTCCTGGGCACTGGATTATGGTCATCTATGGTGTAAAAGTTAGGCAAGTCCCTAGCACCCTCAGGGCTGCTGCCAGCTCCCTTCAAACCACTCCCAGGCAAAAATCAGAAGCAGGGGATTTCCAGGACCATTCCCAGTGGCAGTTTGCAAGCAGCCACCCAGTTTTGAAGGTTAAGAGTGTTTACTAGAGCTGAGCTGGCTGCTCTGTGCTTGTTGGCCTTGGTTCCTGGGAACACTCCAGGAATGTCTCAGCCACCCATCCATAGCCCTGGACAACTCTCACCAGTGAGACTTTATTTTAAGCAAGGGCAGAGTCTGCTTTGAGGTAGAGGGTTGTTTTTTCTGCCTGGGGAGACCATTTGCTTTGTATACAAGCCCAAATTGAAAAACTCTGGAGTTATTTTCAGGGCTTCCTTCTGTAGCTACCACTTGACAGGGTTTTGTTTTGTGATTGCCCTGGAAGGTATTAGGAGACTGAGCTCCTGCAGTAGTGTCACTGACGGGATGAATCCCACAGTCTCCAGCTAATGCAATCACACTGCCCCACTGAAGCCACCCTAAGAAATGCTTTGGTTTGGTTTTCTTTTTCCAGAGGTGTTTTAAAATAGCTAGCTGTCAGTTGTGAGTTCCTATTGTTCCTGTTTATCCATCTGCTTATAATTGTGCTGGATTCAGTTCAAGATGATTTTGAACTAATTTGAAACCATTAATTTGATTATTGCTTACCACCCAGCAAAGAAATGGCCAAAGAGCAGGATCCTGCCTTTGCAGAACTTTTTAAGAACATGGATTCAGCTCAAATACAAATGAATTACTAATATGATTTTTTTTTTCAAATTTCTCTTGATTCAGATATTACAAAAAGAAAAAAAAAAGAAAGCCATTTTTTTGACACAGAGTGTATCTGTCTTAAAGAAATGAGTCCTTTGGCTCATGCTCTTATTTTAACAACTATGAAACTGAGAAAAACATCACTTTTACTAACAGCTGTGCTGGCTCACTGAGTCTCAGACCAGGTATTCCAGGGAAAGCCTCTTGTTTAACTGATGCTTTCTGGGCTTCCCTGCATGAAGCTGCAGCCTGGCAGGAATTCCTGAACCAACCAGCTTCCAGCCGCAAGGAGGGCTTTGTCTGAGCCCAGTAATTCCAGGCTCCAAGTACCAGCTCCAGGGGTGCTGGATGCGAACAGCAGGACTGGGAGCTTCCTCCCAGCTGGAAGTAAGCCCTGATGCACAGACCCATGAAGCCAGCAGCTTTCCACCTTGACTCTCCACTGCTTGCATTTTGAGAAATGCAAGGCTTTCGGTGCTCAGCATTCTAGAGTCAATGACCCAGGTTTCTTCAATTAACAGTTTCTGGTAAACCATTAGGTAATTTCTGCTAGAAATCAGTGGAATAAGCATAGGGTAGAAAAGAATGGAACTGTTTATTAACTAATCACTCTGGGTAATTAGTGAGATATGAAAAAAAGCTGAACTCCTTAAAACCAAATGAAGGTTTTTCAGTTAGGCATTTAGACATGGCTGGGAAGGCAGGGTTAAGTATTTTCAGCCAGGCCTTAGATGGTGATAAAGGCAGAGAGCTCTTCAGAGCCATGCAATAAACCATGGCAGCTATCTTCTACTGAACCTACTATATGGTTTTCTAGGTCTCACAAAGCTTAAGGACTCAGTAACACAGTACTGTGCTGTACCACACCACACACCTCCTCGTTCACAAATACTATGACAGCATTATGGACTGGGGAGAGAAAAAAAATACCCTACTACTGGGGAAAAAAATGTTTGCTGAGTTTGTTGAGTGTTGTCAATGCAGTTTGTGACTGCCTCAGCAAGTTATCCTTAGGTGAAAGATAACAGCCTGCCAAGTCTAGAGAGCAAACATTTTGTGCTGGTCCACCCACAAAGCATTCAAATAAGAAATTGGTGCTTGTTCAGCATAACTCAGGTTTAACTATCTCGTTTTCAACATAGTTCATGGCCTTTCAGATCCTGGTCTCTTCGTGTTTGTTCTCAGCCTCCCGAACCTCCTGCCTGCTCTTTCATGTTCAACACTTGAATTTGATAAATGCTTACTTTTATTTCAGTACTAAAGTACAGCTGTCAATTTGCACTATACTGCAAAATTTGTTTTGTACATTATAGTGCACACTTTAAAATTAGAAAAAAACAGATATTTTCCTGGTTTATAGATGAACAAAGTAAAAAATAAATGCTGTCCTTATTTACTATCAGAAGAGAGATTTAAACACACAGTTAGTGTATGCTGCTAATCTAAGACCATTGAGACAGGGATGAAGTTTGCGTTAAGCAGAACTGTTCTTGTACAGTCTCTGTGATAAGCACAGATGGCTAAAAGATGAACGAGAAATCTAAATTCAAGGAGACAAAATATTTTGCTAAGCTCTACAAAGAGCTGGCTGCTTTGGACACATGTATGGCTCTCAGCTTTCTACCGCTGTGGACTGCTTCCTCAAATATTTCTCTGCTGAATTCAATGGGATTCTCCAGCTTTATGCCATATGAAGGCATGTGTATGGGAAATGTGTGTTTATGAGAAGAGTTCAACACAACCTAGTAAGGACCTGATTCTGTCTATGCTTCCTTTACAGTACTACAAGTCAGCAGAGTTATTCCCAGTTTACTTAGATGCAAGTAAAATAAAAGTAGGAATCCCTGGGATTTAAACCATGAGATTTTAAAAGCAGTTTATAGGATCGTGAGCAGGACTTAAAGAGACTTCTAAGCAAAACAGTGTTTATGTGAACATATCACAGTTCCTTCAGTAAAACTGCCTGGAGTTTGTTAAAAATACTTATGTTTCCAAACAGATGTAGAAAAGTGTAAGCACTATTTAAAAACCAAAGATGATTATCACTGAAGGTGATTTCACCAACATTAAAGCAAGTCCAGAAATGCAGGAAGCAATTACTAATTTACATAAAAGCTGCACCTGAAATCATTACAAAAATATTAATACTGTTTTCTTTATATTCATTTGCGGTTTGTTCTCCTTTACCTGCTCAGTTCTAGCAATTTAAGTGTTCTGTCAAACAGTTCACACAGTCTTTTTCTCCACAATATGGGCTTCATTCAGATTCAACTCAAGTACAGGACTTCAGTTCATCACTTTTACATCGATCCCAGAGCTTATCCAGAACTGAAGATTCCACATTAAGAAAACACAAAGTTTCAGCTATAATACAGTATAAATAAATATTTGAACTACT
>JAVHNF010025454.1:4047-26538 GCA_034783455.1 Micropsitta finschii | reverse complement strand
CTGTAACCTAATCGCTTGGCTTTCCTAACATATAGCAGAACGTATGCAGTATTTCATACGGTTCTCTCTTGCTTGCTTTTCTTGGCAGCAAAGGAATTTGCCCGTTGGGGAAGAGAAATGTGTCTTGAAAGGGTGTTTTTAATAAGACTTCAGGAGAGCTGGGAGCAGACTAGGAATATTATAGGCTAATCATTATGTCTAAGATTGAAAGGTCACATGAGATCTTGTTTTATATCCTTAGTCATACACAAATGTATGTGGTTGGGAATTCTGTATCAACTGCCCTGTAATTTTCACTTGAATAATACTTCAGAGTGTCATTTCTTTCCAGCAACTCATGTTTTTCTGTGTGTATCAAAAAGGGAAATTATGTGTTTAAATTGTTCTTAACTATGGAAACATGTTAGCTGACATTCAGTTCTTTCAAATCTAAAAAAGAGTTTAGGTACAGCTATAGAGAGAAGGGGCTGGTATAGATCTAACAGAACTGGCATCTTGAGCTCTGTGAGCCTGAATGAAACATTGCTGTTTCGTTATTTTCACACTGATGGTCTTTAAATAGTTATGCAAGAAGGTTACATCATGGCTATCACAGAAGCGTATCCTTTCTGTTTTCAAAACTGAATTGTTACCTCTTTGCCAGCTTGCTCCCTCTGCTTTATTTGGCGGTTGTTCTACATTGGACAAATTCAACATTTAAGGGAAGAGTTCAAAAAGATGGGAGCAGTCTTCCTCACACTAAGGTGATCTAGAGAGTTTTGAGATTAACGCATTTTTCCCCACTGCTTTTGCTTCTCAAGTCATCGATGTTTCTTGTCAGGCCTCTCAAGGCTGGGGTTGGAGCAATATAGAGAGACTTCCAGTATGACCAAGGGAATTATAGCACTTGTCTGTTCAGCTAAACTGTTAGATCACTGTACTAGGAGTTCTTACTCTTTAACTTGCTCTTGTACTCTAAGAGTACATTAGATAAGATTTTAGTAGTTGCTTTGAGTTGTGTATGGAATGGGAGAGGGGAGGAAGAGAGAGAACATTGCTAAATTAATTGCTAAAAATTTGTTTCATATGAAGTTGGAAGTTCTAACAAAGTTACCAGGATCTGTGAGATGCACTGTTGAACTGCGAGAGATTAACTCACTTTCTTCAGGAGGTTAGTAAGTGCAAGACAGACCTCTTCTATAGACATTCTGCGTTGATATACCAATAGTTCTCAACTATTATGAATTGTATTTATAATCAGAACACATGGTCCAAAAGTGTTTAAAAAGAGGATAAGAGCCAGGTGTCTTATAAAACACCTTGATGAATTGTATGCAAGATCACAAGGTCTCCAGAACCCTAGAAATAAACGTTATTACTTCAGAGAGCAATCACAAGAGAGTGACCTTCTGGTGATAGTTATTATTTCAGTCTCGAGACACATATTTCCAAATCGTATTTCGTTTTGCTTAAGCAGATGACAGATTAGACAGGAGATGTTACATGACAGAAGAGATTCTGGGGATACATGGCACGCTTCAAAATAATTACCATGGTGGTGCTTGGCTCCCTCTGCTTTTCTTCCACTGTGCAATTATTGCAATAAAACCCAAATTAAACCAGAGATCCAGCCTGCCAAGAGTCTTTCAGGAATAAGTGGTTTTGTACCACTAGCAAAATAAGAAAAAATTGAGCAGTATAATTTTCCAGGTAATGATTTCTGCCTTGAAATTTTCTACTGCACTGTTGTATTTGCCAGTTCGGATCAGCACTATTAGCTGGTGTGGGGAAAAGAATGAAACCATTTTTATGTGCTAAAGTTTCTTCATATTTTCTCTGCTAGCATTATAAAGTACAAACCTTTTTGCTTATTTGAGAATTATGGTCAATAACTGAGCTGTTCCATTCCTAGGGTCAATGCACTTCTTAAAAGCAGCCAAAAACACTAAGCCTCCCATTTTTTCCAAATGTTTTCCATTAAACATTAGCTCTGAAGGCATTCACCTTTCTCCCTTTAAAGTCTCTTCACTCAGTGTCCTGACAATTTGAGTGATGGTATTAAGAGTCATAATGTCACAGAGGAGACTCCTTAAGCCATATTGAACAGTAATGTTACACTTCTTTTATAGTCAAAGTGATGTCAGAGAGTTGCAAAGAAAAATATCTTTCTGCCTAAATTTTGCCCTGGAAGGTGTAACCATTATAAGCTGAACTACAATGAATTAAACAATTAAAATAATTTTCATATGTAATCAGACCAGATGCAAGGCATGGATGACACACTATTCCCACCTATTGCTAAATCGAATAAATGAAGCTTTACAGATATTGACTAACTATAAGCAGATGAATCTATACAGCTGCATGTCATAACTACTACTGCAAATCTGGAGATAGGTATCCCAAGGTAAGCTAACAGACCATTTTCTGAAACGAGGACAACGCAGAGTAAAGCAAAGCTCAGCTGGATATGTTTGCATTTGAGCCTACAGAGCAAGAGTGAGACTACAATGCTATGTTGCAAACAAATAAGCTATAAGCATGCCAAAAAGGGAGCAAGATGCATGTATGGAAATAGAGATGTTCTTTCCCCAAATACCAAATGATCTAGCCTTTATTTGGACTCATTTTAAATGTAGCGCTGTCATGGTAAATTAATGGATATTATCAGTATTTTTGCTTTTGCAACAGAAAATGAGTGTTCTGATATTAAATCTATCCTTCAGAAGTAACCTTGGAAATCTAGTTTCCCATGGAGACTGTAGGGGAAGTTCTACTTACACTTTTTGATAATCATAAGAATGTATAACATAATTGATAAGTGAAACAGCTTTTTCTTTGAAAATGAAAACATTCAAGAGCTACACTTGCTTGATAATAGTCATAACTATAAAATTGTTCTGCTTTTATAGTCAACTAAAAAATTAAATTTCATATAAGTAACATTAAAATAAGTAAAAATAAATGAAAATGGCTTAAAGATAAAAAAATGTACACGGAATTTTCTGAAGATTGTGTCCTCTCTAAATGGATTTGTCTTGAGGCTTAAATCATTAACAGGCTTTAACATTGAAACCCATACCCTAAGCACTGGCACTTAGTAACTTTGGGTGGAATATTTGTCCTAAGTAGTAAGCATAATTTTGAACATCAGTAATACTGTTGTGCTGTTAGAGGCCTCATTTGTTTTCTCATGCTTCTTTAGGTGGTAGTGTTTGACTACAACACAACATTCCAAATGCTGTATGGTTAGAGCCTCTCTAGAGGAGATGCTCTAACTTGCCTAGTATACTTCTTGGCTCTCTGTTTCAAACTAAAAGGAAGTATTGCATTGGACATTCATGAATCCAGATATCTTCTGCTCATGACCTTGACCTCTCTTGTACTAATTCTGATACCAAAATGCTTTATATTTCATTTGGGATTCTTGGACTCATTTCCTCTTGTGTGCTTTCCTTCTCCACCCAGCTGCAAAAGCCCTATTATAAAGAAGCTGAGGCTTATTTTAGTAAATGACACAGTCAAATGAAGTATTTGTTTCTTATTTGGCTAGTATTGTTTTCAAAGTGAAATACATCTTTGCAGGGCCTCATTTCAGAAAAAATAGACAAGCACAGTTCCAGTACCCTAAACAATAACTTCTGCCTGAGTGTGCTTCTCCTTACAGTTATCATCTTGCATCTTAAAAGTTCACTTGGAGTTATGCACAAACTAAATCTTATTGGTAGTCCAGTACTTTAGGTTCTGCATAGATGTCATACAATTTTTTGCTCTTCCCTCTTTCCTGCCATCAAAACCTTGCATAGGTGAAACCAGTACTCATAGATTTAGAAAATAGTCTCTTCCTCGATGCTTTTTGAATTTGAAGTCATTACGATGTGGATGACTTCTGATGATCTTGCTTAAACATGTAGGATATATTTAGGGAATAAGTTTAAAGTGAAGAATTAATTTATTTGCCCGAGGACTTGGTAGTAATGGAGTGGGGAAGAATGAATGATCAGACTATCGCAAAAAGAAAAGGTCTGGGAAATGTTGTGTCAACATTAGCTTTACAGTTTTCCATCACGTAAAGTAGAAAAAAGAAACAGCTTTAACTGGTACCCCAGAGAATTAGACTGAAAAGCCTCATAGGTAAAAGGCCTGATAAAGGTAGGCAGTAAAATAAGCATAAATTTTCTAAATGCTCATTTTATGAAATAAGGATAACAAGAAGTGATATATCTGGGGGTTTTTAATAAATTAGGAAGCGTAGAGCAGTTGTTTTAAATTTAGCTGAATTGTTCACGTTGAATACTTATTAATGTTAGTTTGTTTATTTGTTAAATATCTCTACTCGTGATGCAGTCACTACCTATAGAATAACAAAGTTTAAAAGTCCAAGTGATAACACATTTATGACATACGCTAGGGTAGAGAAAAACTGGTATAGCTAATTAATGTTTAGATATCTTATTACAAAAATTATTAAACTTACACTTATAATCAATAATCTAACATACCAGCCAGACGTGTTTTGATGCTGAGGTTTAAAAACAATTGGATGCATGATCTGGGGAAAATATTGGTGAAGTAACCTGGAATGAGAGTACAGTGAATTGGTAACCAGGCTTTAAGAGCTGCTGCACAGGTGCAGTGGCGTGTTTGCTTTCATAGCTCAGTACCTAGTTTATTCAGAACTGAGAAACTTCTTTGGAGCTGATAAGACAAGAAGGCACGTTTTCCTGATTTGCTCTATAAAATTAAGCCCAAAAGACTGAGATTTATTGATTTTAATGTCTTGTAAAACAGCATCATCAGAACTGATGTGTTTCTAAGATATCTGTAAGAAAGGAAAAAAATGTAAGTAAAACCACATTTTGATAGCTGTCTCCCTGGTTACAAGGCCTATAATTTTATTTAATTGATACACTAATGTACATTTGCTAATCAGACTTCCATTTCCACCTAGAAGAGTCTCAATGCAACTGCAAGTTAATTTATTTAGAACATGAGAAATGCAATTCCGCATTCCCTAACATTAAAAAAACCCGCATGAATTTTATGCTAAAGATGCAGTTGTCTTAAACTTGTCTTCACTGGATCCTCCTGGTTTAAAAAAAAAAGCTTTGTAGAATTGAAGGACAGTCTGATTCTCATTGCTGATGAAAATTTATCTTTTAAAGGTAAAGAACAAACATTGAAGATAAAATAAATAAATACCCAACCAAACACAAACAAAACAACTACCAAAAAAAATCCGAACACCAAAATTATTTGCTGGCTGGTTGATTAGGGCAATAGTCTCTTAAAAATATGGACACTTTTTAGTCCATAAAATAGCTGGTTTGAGCCATATTAAGACAAACAGAACTAGTTTTTATTCTTTTCAGATTTTAGTAGTTTTTAAGAACCATAAAATATATGCAGAGCGAGTATAAAATTCTCTGATGATGATAGTTTTGCAGTCATAATTCAGTAGTGGTGCTCAGTTTATTACAGGTAAGAAATTCAATCAGTTAAGTAAAACAAAGCAATTCTCTTTGTCCTCCCTCAGTTTCCTCTGAGGAATACACCTCCAATCTTTGCCTGCAAGCCTACCAAATGAATGAGTTTTTCAGCATGATGATGAGGCACTAAGCATGTGGGTTATTGTAGTTCAGGAAGTTCCAGGGCTTTGGTGAACTGTCCCTCACCATGTAGCGGATGAATTCAGTCTTGAAAGACTAACTTACAGTCATGCTTATAGAAGATAGAGCCTTCTTATTCACTGAAATGAAGCTAAGATGCACAAAAACAATTGCTGGGAAGCAGTACAATAACGATGAGACAGATGTTATTGATAGAAGTGTTTGTGCCTTTTTCCGTATTTTGAAAGTGATCCAGCATTGTTCTGAAAAAAACTTCTTCCATTAGAAGGTATTTTAGTGCTGCTTTAATCGTTGCAGGAAATGAGAGACTAGAGACTGCTTTTAGCTTTAAAAGTATTCAAAGTGAAAGAATATGGAAATAATGGTGCTCTCCAATACTTGCAAAAGTTGGAATAGGTAATAAGTCAAAGCCAGCTTAGCCCTTAATGGTCCTTGCTTTTGTCCTTACATACTTGAACAATAAAGAGTCACTCTTGTCAGTAAGGCTGACTCCTGATACAAAAGAAATATTTTACTGCCTCAGGTCAGCGTACAAGCTGTGATCTTAAGAGACGCCAATGCATGTATTGTCAAAGGAGATTTTCAGTGGGAAACATGATGAAAGCTGAAAATAATTACTCAAATTTTAAACTTGAGGCAAGGAAGTGGTTGTATCAGGGTAGAGTCGGAGAACATTACATGGGAAGCATTTTCCTTCTATTATATAGGTCAGCACCAGGGGTAATCAAGGAGAATGGATTAGGCAATTTGGTTTTTGAGTACCAGCTAAGTGTAAGATATCAGCAGACCAGTTTCTGCAACAAAATAAGCTGTGGAGATTTGTAATTATCCACTTGGAGATTCATGTGAAGTAGGGTGAAAGGATTTGTAAAAAAGGTCATTAAACTGATGGCAAATCCTTGTGAGATACATTTAGAAATAGTGAAGGAAAATACTGTTTGTGGAAAAGATAAAATAGAAAAGAATGGACTATTGGGTAATTAATGAGGGTAAATATAATTTATTTATTTATTTACAGATTAAATGATTGTATCATTTACAAAAACAAGAACTAATCCCAAAAAATGAAAATGGTCATGCTTTGAAACTAGTGTGTATCTATGATGCTGGCGCAGGGAGAGCTGCTTTTCTGATAGATGTTTCTACCAAACAAGTATCCATTATGCCAAGGGTCTAGCTCTAGTAAGTTACAGGGAGGGTTGGCTTGTTAAAAAAATATTTAGTACGTTAACTGTATGTGGTTTTTAAGTGTTCAGAGGTAGAGAATTTGGGGAATCTATTATGTAAAGAATCACTTGATTGGAAGCTATTGTACTGGAGGCAAACTTTTCAATAGTGTGAGCTGGATGTAGCTTCTAACCGGAGAACTGCTTGCTGGCCTGACTCAACTCATTTGGTTCGTGTTCCAGTTATTAGTTAGGAATTGAGGAATATATTTGGCTTCTGAACTTCCCAAACTGGTTTAAGAACCATTGATTCAAACAATCATTTGAATCGGTGCATGGAGAGTTCTATGATGATACAATACTGGCTGTTTTCAGTATTTCCATTTACTTTTGCAGTTACTCAGTTTCTTCACAGTATTGCTGTCTGTCTGAATATTGTAAATTCTAACATTGTGATTTTGTGATAAGACTTGGGCATTTTGACAGATGTGGAGTTGTTTTTGTGAGCGATAAAACCTACCATGCCCGAACTAGATTTTAAACAGCATAAATATTATTGTTTGTAGCTATTGTGCACATTGCTGTGCTATACCTGCCCATTTTTCCAGATGCAGATCTGTGCAAACATTGAAGTTGCCTAGAAATAGAATAGAAACATGCAGTAAATGATCCTACCACAGAAAGCTTCATCTCCTACTTTATTCCATTTTCCCCTGTGTATAATGCGTACAAACAAAATCCATTAATAGCGTTGCAAGTTCAAACACTTAAAAGTTATAAAATGACAATTTATAGTGCAATTATAAACTATCTCAGTAGCTCTTAAGCTGCACCTTGCCTGGACAATTCCTCTGGTCTGAAATCTGCCTTCTTTCCTCTGGTTCTCCATTGAAAGTGCAGGCTGAGGAATGGATGCATGGCCAGAGGCCCAGCAGACTCCTGGGCTCACATTCTTCTCTCCCCCGGAAAAAGGTGGTAGCAGGAAGCAGGCAGTGGCAGCTGCTGGTGTAGGAGTTAATTTGTCCTTCAGTCCTTCCCTTTTGGCCTAGGTTAGAGTATCTCAAGTAAATGGGGCAGCTGAAAGCAAAGTGATTTGTTCTTCTGGCAGCAGTGTGCTACCTCCTCCTGAAGATCTGCAAGAAAATTGCCTCCAGTGCAAGACTGGTACCATTAGGACTTGCAGCTGATTGCCCTCAGTTAAGTAATTGAAAGCTATTAACAAATTAAAGGCTGTACATATTACACTAACCATCATTTTGTTTCTACAGCCCATGTTTTTTTGGGGCAAGGCTTTTAGTATGCTGTGTCCATGCTTGTAGTTGCTCTTCTGTGAAGCAGCAGAACATCTGTTTTCCAGACTCTGTTCCTTGACCTGTTTGGTGCGAGTGACCAGCATAGACCATGAAACACCCTCCAGATGAGTGAAAATTTTATTTTAGTTTGATTTCTTGACTGCTTCTGAACCAGCCAGGCCATGTCCAGTGCTGCAGTGTGACTGTGGAAAGAACTGTGGGTTTGTGGATTTTTCCTTTCTTTGATAAAGAACTGAGTCTTCAGGAGAGCTTGATGTGCTTCTGTCTGAATACGTCATACAATCAGGCATGGAATATTTAATGCATTTGAAGTGTTTTCATTTTTACTGGAAATCAAATTGATTTCAAGCCAGTTGTTGCTGAAGATGCTTATTTTCTTCTTTGGTGAGTAGATCAGTCATTAACAGCCAATGAGAGGGGGTTTGTTTGTTTTTCCCTGATGTGTAGAGAGCTTTCCAGGAACATGTGAAGAAGTGGATTGGATGTCTTTCAAGAAAATGCATATATTGAAAGCAGACTTCTTTATATGTGATTGCCTTTCTTTGGGATAGCTAAAGTTTAAACTCTTTTCCTGTGTGTCATATTTCTAATGTACTTACCATCATATACTGAATGGTTGCTGGGTCAGGCTCAGCTACTGGAAGAATATGTATTTCCTGCCAAGTAATTTTTCAACAGAAACTACTGGATATCAGACAAGGTTTCACTGTATAGGGAAGCTATTCTTAGGAAAAAAGAGTAAAGATTTGGTGTCGGGAGCTTGTAGGGGGTTTTTTTGTTGTTTTGGTTTGGGGTTTGGTTGGGTACTTTTGGTGAGAAAGGAAAACAATGGATGCTCCAAGATGTTACCTGAGACATTCTGATCAAATTCAGGACAAAAGAGACTGAACTTGTCTGTCCATTCTCTTCATGCTCCTGTCCCCTTCCCCAAAATAACTAAAGATGTTCAAAAGTTGGTTATTTCCAATACCAAAAAATGAGCTGTTAGCAATTAGAGCAGCTGAATATCTATGGTTTCAGGTTATAGGTATCTAGATACTAGACAGTATTTTTCTCCTTCTTACAGACATCTGAGACCATCTAAGTAACAGGACAGAATCATGCTTGGTATGATTGACAGTATAAAAACTGCACTACAGTTACCTGAATACACTGTATTCTGTTTTGTGTTACGTTTTTTCCTTGAGATTTCTATTTCTGTATCAGAATATCATCCAATCTCTACCTTAGGTAGGAGGAAGCTGAAGCAGTTTACATGCTTGTCTCAAGAAGTTTTCCTAGCCAATTCTTTTAAGTATCTTGTTTACATTTTTCAGAAAATACAACTTAAGTCCCAAGTTTTAATTATTTTTTCCATATATAAATATTTATTTATAGTAGGTTTACTTATGTTTTGTGAAAAAGCTTTAAGGAGGCCTTTTCTGCTACTGCCAGACAACACGTCATTTTTTGTTATTGCTTGCATATATATACTATTGTGCAATTTACCATCAGCAAAATGCAAATGTATGGTAGGTAAACTGTGGTCTGCCAACAACAGAAAAGGTGCAGGATGTTTCCAATAGACTGTTCTTCTTGAGCAGGGTGTTCCAGCTGGAATACAGAATAGGTTAAATGGATCATAGAGGCATGTATGTGTATGAGTATCATACCTAAACTAACAACACAGTACTGCATATAAATGTTATTAAATGAAAGGGTTCAGCTTGACTGTCCCCTTCTGATTGTGGCTTTTCTGAGGAAGAACTTCATCTCTCAAAGAAAAGACCTGTTTTATATTACAAAACACAAGTGTTTGATCTAACTTACTCTATATAACACTTTATTGTAATGACTGATGGGGGTGGGAAGGAAAAATCACAGTACACTAGAACAGACTTTTTTTGGCATGAGATCAGTCAGACCTTTATTAAAGATTACAAACAAGTTCCTCCTTTGCTGAAAAATGGATACAACCTTTGTTTAAAAAAATAAAAGTTTATTTGCTTATGCTTTTAAAAGGAATAACAGCCTTAAATTCATCAAACATGAAACATTCTAGAAAATTCTCTAGGCATAATCTATCTCAGAGAGTACTGCATTATTCTGAGGTTGATGTCAGGCACTGACAATGAAATGAAACCTTTGCGCAAATGACATAGAGATGGTTGTCCTGAAAAAACCTCTACTAACATTATTCTCAGCCCAGAAACTTTACACTTTTAAGTATTTGCTGAGGGATAGGTAATGCAGAGTTTCCTTAGGTGTTTAGAGGGATAAGGGAATAGGAGGTAGCAGGGAAGTCATAAAACAAACATTGCATCTCAATACCATGATAGCATCATAGGATAGTTAGGGTCGGAAAGGACCTTATGATCATCTAGCTCCAACCCCCCTACCAAGGGCAGGGACACGTACTTACATCTTAGCTAGAGAATTCATCAAAATAAGCTGCTAGAAAAATGCTGTGGGGCAGATGGTGCTGAATCCAGTACAAGGTGGCCTTTTGTCTTCACAGATCAAGGAGACTTCTGTGTCCAATGTAGGGTGAGAGCTAAAAAAAAACAACAAAGCAATGGCTGGGGAATTCGTCTGCTGTTTAAAAAGGGATTATGCTAATTTGAAAGAATATGAATAGACAAATTTTGTTTCCATGTCAATCAAAGGAAATCAACCTTCTGTGTGTAAAAGTGCTAGAAACTGGGAACGTTTTCTTGTGACTTCTTAAAAAAGCAAATAACCTCGAACACTGAGCATTGCAGGTTCTTTCAGTGTAGCAATTACTTACAATTAAGACATTTTTAGCAAAACGTTGGGTGAAGTAGTTAAACCACCACTCTCAATGAAGACTTGGGTTTGAAACCTTGCAGCCTGAAGCCTTCCCCTTGAATGTTTCAGTTAATTTTGTTTCAAGCACTGCTTGTTTTTATAGTTCTAGAATTGTGTTGCATTGTTAGTCAGGATGCTTCACGAAAAGAAACTGCATCTTTGCTGCTCCTGTGTTCCAGGTACCCCGTAACCTTTCGTTTGCAATACAAGTTGGGAGTCAGTGCTGTACAACATTTTAAAGTTAGCTTTAACAAATTTTAAACCAGCTGTTAGTTCCTAGGAAACAGTGTAATACATCATCCTCTAGATGGTTTGAATATACACATCATTTGAGGTCTATCCTATCAAGCAATACTTTCATGGAAGAATGACTGAAAGGGTGAACTTGCAAAGTGAGCAAAAATGGAAGTCCTAAAGGCTACAAAGTTTTAATGGAACCAAGGCTTATATTTGAATAAGGGACAAAAAGAGGGTAAGATTTTTGCCCTTCTAAGCAGTGAACTTCCTCAGTGTTCTAACAGAACATTTTCATCCTCCTGAGAATGTGAATAACGTAAAATCTCCAGTAAGTAGTGATCTTCATCTTGGCATCTTTGCGCAATGTAAGAAATGGTCTTTCTGAGTTTCCATGAATCACAAATCATAATTTATAATAGTCGTGGCTGTAATAAATTTCCCTCAAATATTTCATGTCATAATTCTCCTTTGAAAATTAGATAAACGAGAGGGAGCATTTCTTTCTCAGTGTTGAAATACATCCTTGCTTAATAGCTTTTGTTTTATGTTTGCATGCTTTAGTCCTTGACTGTTCATAGATTTTCATCGTTTAACAGAAATACATCATCTGTGAGCTTCTTAATAGGATAGCTCATTATTCCTTTTAAGTCTTGCTAAGCAAGAAAGTCCTGTCTTAAATGTCAAATGCTGTTCTGAATAATGGTTGAATGTTGTAAATACACTGGTTTTATGTCTTTTTATTCAGCAATAAAATTGGCAATCAGTAATCAGTATTTGGTCATAATCTTCCTCATGAAGTGCTCAACTGTTCTTTTTTTTTTCCACATTATATCTGTATTTATCAACCAAAAGTTATTCTCTTCCATTAAGCAAAACTTTACTGCATTATTATATGAAAACTGGTTTTATTGCTTCATAGGTTTTGGCGTTGCTTCACAGGAAGATTAAGTATTTTGACTAGTGGATTTTAGAAGTCTGGGAATGTCTCAGTTTGTCCGAGCAGCCTTGGTTACAGGAGCACTTGGGTTGACAAAGAGCTGTTGAAACAAGTTTGTTGTTTGGATTGTAAATACAATTTTCTGCCCCCCTTTTTTTTTTCCTTCTTAAATAAGTATACCAGAAGAGCGTATCTGAAGATCTAATTACATATCCTAAAGGTACTACAGTACTTACAGTACATGAAAAAAGCATTGAATATCTGATCTAATTCTTAGGAAACAAATTCAGAAAAGCCCTGTACATTTAATTTTCTGTATTTGTCACCTGCTTTCTAATGTGTATACAGTTTCTGAATTTTAGACACTGATTATATAAATTTTCTTCAACAGGAATGCAGCTTTTATTAGTAATTCTGTATTTATGGATTACTGAGTATGCTGTTGCAGAACAAGGCTGTAGCAGTTGCTGTTGTAATACACCCCAAATTAATTTGGACTGCAGTTCTTTCTTGTGCAGCATTTTTCAGGCATTATTGTTAGAAAATGTAATTTGGCAGTGGACAGTTTCAAAAATAGTAAAATCACTTCAAATTTTGTAGCTTTTCTGTTAGACAAGTATTTTGATATCACTGCCCCCAGAAGTAAAGTTTTAAAAGCATTTATAATTATGCGTTCAGTTGCATGAAGTTTGAATAAATGTAATGATGAATCTCTGGAAGTTTTACAGAAGTCTCTGAATATTGCAGGGTCCACAAAAGCTTCTTGTTGTAGAAGCTTTATGAAATGCCTTCTTTTTGTTTCATAAATACTAAGCATTGAAACTCTATCTGTGAGACTGAGTTCTGTGATAAGGAATCAAAGGAGCTTTTTGATGATAAATTTTCCTCTTTATTCATAATTTATAAAATAAACTTATGAATAAAGCAAGAACTTTGTAATTGCACAGCCACAGATTTACGCGTGTAGTTGCTGTTACTTTTACAAAGTGTTCCTCTACTTTGTTCTTGAGTAAATAACATAGGTAAGCCCAGTCCAGTTTGGGCCATATGCCTGCTAAAGTCTTAGAAGCATTGTAATAGTGAGATGAGATAGCAGGATTGTTTTCCCTACAGAACTGGTTTTATTTCTTACCGCCTTTGTCTCCAAACACTTTATTTCCAAGCTGCTGAACAATTACAGCTGTGTCTTTTTGCCATCAGGCACTCCAATTCCTGACCCACCCAGGCAGTCCCAAAACTGGTGCCCATACTTAGCATACTTAGAAAAGGTATACAGGTTGTATAAGTTAAGGCAGATGCCCAGAGTTGGCCGTTTGTAAAACCTGTATTATCTATTTAATTTTTAATCCAAGATTAATATGCTAATTTGTTGTTTCAGTGTTGTGCAGCTTTTCATGAGGCTTTCCTTCTCCCTTTCCGTCTTGAGGATGTACTTAAATTTTGACGTACTCCTAGTATACTTTCATCAAATGGAATGCTAGGATGATAGGTGTTCAGCAAGTACAATAGTTTCACTGCCATGTAGTTTGTAATTTTCATTAGAACAGAAAGCAGAGCAAAAAAGGGGCAAATGCATTAGTTTTGATATCTGAAGGAAAACAATGTTTACAGTATATGCTAGTATATACTTACCTTCTAAGCCTAAGCATGGGTCACGAGCGGCCTAAACAAGAGACTGAAAAGCTAAGCAGGTGGAGGGTTAATCTTTTTATTTTCCTGTATAGGATAGAAGAGGATGTTGGTGCTTGGGTATAGTACTGGAAATCGGACAAAGCAGAGGAAAATGATAGATAAGGATACAGAAATGGTGGTATTTTCTTCATCTTTGAGTACATTAAAATTTATTTGCATTAAGTATTATTTGGCAAAGCTTATGAGCAAATTATAACCTGCAGTCATAGATGCAGATGCTGAAGCTTGGCTTTTTATCGTATGATGAAGGGAAATATTAACAAGGCTGCACAGTTCGCTGAAGTTTTGTTGACTTTTGCTAAATAAACCTACTCACAGAGCACATGGCCAGCAAGAGAATTATTGGAAGAAGCACAGAGCTGAGGGGGCAGCTAGAATACAAGAGCAGTAGAGTTGTGACATCAACTTGCTGATTATAAAACATACAGAGGTATTGGACAGAAACAGAGTAAGGATAAGGGAAATGGAAATAGGTAGTTAGGCAGTGTGGAGAGGTCAGGCTGATGTATGGGATTTTCAGGAGGAGTCTTCAGACTTTGGAGAAATTGAAGAGAAAGGACCCGAGAATTACAAGAACATCAAGAAAATGTTGTGTGTCTGGAGCTTGTGTTAGAAAAGACTGAAAGGTACTTTTCCATTCATCTTCTTCTGTCTTCCTGGAATTAAGGTGCCAGTTGGGTACCAGGGCGATAGAGGCAAAGTGTAACATATGACAGGATCAGTTTCCTTTGGCATAAATCAAGCTACACCCATATTAAATATGGTGAACACCTGTAATAAGTGGGACATCTTAGAGTTGTTAGAGGAGGAGGGCAAAAAATGCCACACTCAACATCTTATTCAGGGTTAGGTGATAGAAAAACAGTGTGGTTAACGGCTGTTGAGAGCATTTGTGTAGAAAGGACTCTTGGGTGAATTGTCATCACTGGAGTCCCAGAGGGATTAACTAGGGATTGAGTCTGGCAAACTGACAAGATCTCTAAACTTGAGAAGCAGGAGAAGACTACAAAAAACTTGTCTAAACTTCCTGCCTAGGAAATCATACAGAGGAACATCAAGTGTACCAGGTTAAATCAAAGGAAGATGCTAACAAGGGTAGAAATGATAGTACTGATAAGAGCACAGCAAGTAATCAGGTACTAAAATAGTAAAAACTAATATTTTTGATAGGGTTTGGTCAGTGGGAAACAGCTGGATGCCTGGTCAACAGTGGGACAAAGACCATTAAAATAAACAATCTGTGATTATTGATGCACTCTGTGAAACAATATTTTGTGCAGATCAAAAGTATTGTGGAGCAGTTGTGACTGGAACACTAAAACTGGGAATGCTGTTGTTAGAAAAGATAGGTAAAAGGAAAACGGTGCGGTTCCACTGTAAATTACTGATATGAAAGGCTGGGAAGAAGTGAGATGAAATACCATGGGTAAAATGCTGCCTACGGATCAAGACTGTTTTGAAGGAGATGTGTTTTTTGGGGCCATCGATGTCAAGTTTGTACATGGACAGGCCTATCTTCAGTGTTATTGAGGGGAGAGATGAATAAAATAGTTGCTGCACAAACGAAAGTGGGATGCTGTTTTCAAGAAGTTGGGGGTTTTTTCATAAGTAAAGTGTACCTTGTTCTTTTCAGAAGATGGGTTTGGTTTGGTTTGTTGTTTGTTCTGTTGGTTGGTTGTTTATGTCCCCTCAATAGGCTTGGCTTAGGAAGTATATAGCTACAGTTTTACATAGTAAGGGACATTTTTTTGAGAAAGTAAGTAAACTCTTCCATCCAGAATAAAGAGGGTGAGAATTGAAAGAAGGATGGGAAGGTCTGCCATTTATTTACCTCAAACGCAAGAAGTAGTTGGTGATTATATTTTAACAAAGAGATGATACTTCAGACCCGTTGGATGAATAACAAATTTAAAAGCTGTATTATGAGCTGGTTGAGAAAACAAATAGCATTATGCCATAACAAAAATGACATCTCTGACAAGAAACCATAAGGATGTGATAGTATTTCCAGAGACTGAGTACAGAGATAGGGTCTGGCTAAAAAGCAAAAGCTCTAACTCTTGTCAGCCGTTGAAGAAAAGGACAGTTAAAAATGAGATGATAAAGAAGCTTAAATTCAGGCAGGCTCAAAATCAAAGCTGATACTTATTATCAGGACCATAGTGACGTTACTCACGTGTTGAACATAGAAGTGAAGCAAGGATGTGCAACAGGAATGAATATATGGAAATGTCATCCAAGGTGGAAAATATCCTGTACAAGCTTCATGCACTCAAGTCATGGATAATAACCATCTGAGTTTGATTAATAGAATGATTAGACTGAGGTTGATTAGTAAAGTGGTAAAAACTCTGTGATCATTTCACATTAACATGGTATACAAATCCCAAGCACAGGTTACCAATTGTACTACTTAATATTGTACGAGAGATTTGAGTATGAGGTGAAGAGAATGAATTGTAGTTCCTAAAGCTGTCTTCTCCCACTTTCATGTGGCAGTAATGTAGTTGTTATTCATGGTATAAAATTCCATCAAAACCATCTATGGTTTTGCTCTTTCCAGGAGGGATTAATGAATCTATCAGTACTGTGGTTTTTGAAGAAGTCATTATCCATGGCAGCTCAAGCCTTGGAGAAAGTGTGGTGGTGGTGTGATCTGTTAAGCTTAATTGTTCTTAAATTTGCTTATGGAAGAACTCATGTAGAGTCGTGACTTTTAGTTGATTTCTGCTGTATTTCTGTTTTAAAACTTCCAAGACAGAAATTTGAGGCTTGAGTTAAACTAAGACACCAAAATCTTTCCACCATGTTGCAACTGTTCTGTATTTACAGAGAATTTTTTTACATGGCATTTATGTTGAAGATTATGGATGAAAAAGAATGCTCATTTGGCAGTGTTTCCTTCTTCACTTCAATTATTGTTCTGTGATTAGATACTAGCTGTGTAATAGGGCTAGGATTCTCATTTTCTTGCCATTATACAACCCAAATTTTATTCCTTCCAGTGTAATTCAGAAACATGGAATTCAGCAATTTTTAGTAACTTATTTTCTATACTTCACTAGTAGGCAGAGTTACCAGCTTATTTTTTTGACATACAGGAGAGTGCATAAACCATGGATTTTAATATTGTCTTTTATTAGCATTTACTCTTTTTTAGGGAATGGGCAATATTCATATGTTCTACCTAAATCTGCAGGGTTTTTTGGAACTCAGAACAGAGTACAGTGTGTTGGGAAGGGGGAGAATTTTACTTGCTAATAGTCATATTCTCCTGCAACATGTCATTTTCATCAGGCTTTTCTGCCTAGAAGGTGTAGAAAAGATACTGCCACAAACTTTCCAATATAAAACATGTTGCTCTAGAAAAACTTTTTTGTTGAAATACAGCTTTTCTTCTGGAACAATAGAAATAATTTTTTGAAAAAGCTGAAATGGGAGCAAAATGTATTGATTGACTTAAACCATTTTCTGCCTTTCATCCCCGTTCTCCTCAGAAAAGAATCCTGCAGGGCATTTGTAGGATTTTCTGGCTTTGAGCTGTTATTATTCTTAAATTTTCCAGCTGCAGTTTACTACTTTGGTCTTGTAAAATGATTACACAAGGAATTGGAGAATTTTTCTGTTTAATTTTTGTTGCAACAGAATGTAGAAGAATGTACTTCTGCATAACATGAGAACACTTCAGCAGAATTGAAATTGCAAAATATGCTTTGTTATATGGTTCATAGGATAGTAAAATCTGTAATTAAATAATATTACCTTAAAGATTTTATTTGAATCTGACTCCTTTTGGATTGCTTGGAACTGTGTAAAGGAATATGATTTTATTAGCCTGTCCCTTCACTTGCTATAAATTTTCTTGGGATAGGTTTCTGGATGATCTCTAGGAGCAGGCCTCTGGAGATAATTTTATGACAGAGAATAAGATTGAATATTTTAAATATTAGTATCAATTAGCATGTTAAGCATTGATTTAAAGACTATATTATTGCTGTGTGTTGTGATTTTTTTTTTCCTTATTAAACGCAGCCACCTAATAAATCCCATTACCATCCCCGGCAGTTACAAGATGCTTAACCATTTAAATCACATACCTGATTATTTTATTTTACACAACTGTTATTTCCATTATTGATATAGGTTGGCTAGCCAACTGTTGGATTTAGAAAAAGAGAGAAAGAAGTGAGCCTGTCCAATTTTTTCTTTTGTTTGGGAGTCTTTGCCTTCATTTTCCATGCTGAGAAAATTCTGAGAACCTGTCTAGCTCCTTCTATAAATCTTTAACTGAGTTATATGTGGGACTTGGGTAGGTGAATCATGTAAAAGCAAATAATTTAATATTCCTTTATTTATATCTCTGGACTTGAATTTGCTAGCTTAGTGATGACTGGCATTTGAAGAGGGTTCTCCCTTATCCTGAGATTTCGAACCAACTTTCTGACTGTAGCTACCTTTAGTATTTTATCCTTCTTGCTATTGAATTTTGATGTAATAACTTCATTGTGGATTTTCAGAGAAAAAGTTACTGCTGAAGCTGCTGCACTTTTGCTATGTGAAAGTTACCATTCTCTTTCAAAGAGCTTTAGAAGTAAACACTTCAACAATTCAAAGCTCCACGAAAAGAAAAACAAGGCACCTGAATTGAATTGTACTTCAAGTCACAATAATTCTATATTAGAGCTGTGTTTCCAAAAGCATGGTCCACTATAATGTGTTTGTCTTTCTCTTTTTAATAAGAATTTTCATGCCTAATGCACATCAATACTGTCTTACGGAAAAGCTAGCTACAGGTTTGAAACGCAGTAGGCAAGGTCATTTTAATATTTGACACAGTGTTACATTGCAAGTATTGTTTGGGGATTGTAAATTTGATTCTTTTTACTGTTACATGCACTTTGAAATTTTAACATTTTCAAAGCTTTTTTATTATCTATAATAAAGTTTTAGCATACATTTTTATTAGATTTTCTTACATGGAGTAATAAAATCACTGTAGTGTAAGCTTACTGGTGTTTAGTGTATCTTTTAATATAATTTCTCCAGTATGTCAAAAATACTTAAAATCCTGAATGCTTTGAATTTTATTTTTTTCAGGTTCATTAAGTCTTAAGAAAATACTAAATCAGAATATACTTTGTATTTACCAGGCACTTGCAGATCAGTTTGAAGATGTGAATACGTCAGTATCTGAACGCATGAAGATTTTCTACTGCTGTCAGGTGCCTCCACATTGGGCCATACAGGTGTGAAGCTATCCCATTTCAAGCTTTACTTTAAAAGTCTGTGGTTCTTTTTATTTTTGATACTGCATGACTCCAAAGTTAAGAGGGTGTGATAAGATCTTGAGTTGAAACACTGTAGAAATAAAGACATAACCTAACAACGCACCAGGTTTTTCTTCAGAGAACTTCAGGGAATCCATTCAGGGTCTCCAAAAACATTGCAGAGGTTCACTCTATGGGATCTCATAGCATAATTAGGTGTCCTTATACAGAATGCTCTAATTTGTGCAAACCAAACTGTATATTTGTCACACATAGTAAATAAGTTATCCTTTCTTCAAAGATGAAACCTATATGGGATTTTAATCTTTTAAAAAACAAACAAAAGACCAAAGACAACTTTTCAAAGTCATGAAAACATACCTTGTTTGTTTTAAAATTAAAAAGATTACTCATTTATTTTCATAAGCAGACTGAAATAATAGTAGAATGTGAAATAACAAAGAGGCTGCCATATCTGTGATGAAAACTCAACTAGGAATTTGAACCTGAACTCAAATACAACATTGATTTGACTGAAAAGTAGTACCTTTTGGCAGCGTCTGTGTGAGACAACCATTTCTCACAAGCTGGCAAAGTCCTGTTAGAGCCCTTCTCTCTATATGTGTTTTTCCACAGGTACAGATTGCTATGGCACAGTGTTTTTAGAAGAGGCTTTAATGCCCTCCTTCAGCCTGTTTCCCACACTCAGCATTGACAACCTCCTGCTGCAGCTGCTCTCCAGCACAGGGCCATGTGGCTCGTTTTAAGGGGTGGGAGTTCAGCTCTGTCAGTTCCTCCTTGCTATGTCTGCTTCCATTTTTTGCATTACATCATAAAGTAGTTAAAAGTTATTAAGCTACTGACATGAACAAAAGTAAAATCAAAACACTTACTGTTCTACTGATGGCTTCTTTGGGCTTTTTTGAAGTATTTACATTGTTTGAGGCTTTCAGCTTGAAGTTTCAAGAGAATAATTCCATATTCTCTGGTACTTGATGATGTCAGAAATGCCTCTACCATCTTTTAAAAATGTAAAAAGTATTTACAGTATTTTTTGAGTTACCTGGAATTTCTTATCTTTCCAGCGTCAGCTTGCAAGCTTACTCTTTGAGCTGGGATGCATCAGCTCCGCCTTACAGATATTTGAGGAGCTGGAAATGTGGAAAGATGCAGTAATCTGCTATGAAAGAACAGGACAGCATGGAAAGGTAAGAAAAACATTCTTTTTACAGCTTATCTTAAAATAGGGTCTGGATTATGAAGGACTGCCTGGCTTCAGCTGTCCATTCAGAAAAGACTTTCACTTCTACAGGGGTATCATGAGGAAAGCCCATTTAGAAAAAATGGGCATAAATCAATATTTGGGGTAATGACCTCATGAAGTAGAAATTGGGAAATAAGAAATAAGAAACAAGAAGGCTGTGGTAGTGATTCTTGAGAATATTGAAGGAGAACTAAGTTAACTGCACATGGAGCAAAGTGTAATGTGGGCATTTCAGGAAGGCTCTTGTTGTCTGGTGCAGTTGCTCACACAGAAGGATGCTCTAACAGGAACTTAAACTATCAAGTATTGCTTTCAGAATTTAAATAGCTTTCAAAAATATTCATTTTCAGACAAAAATATGGTGGGGTTTTGGTTGTTTTTTTTTTTCCCTTCTCTTTTCTTTCTCTCTGTTATATGGTAGCAGTAAATATACGAATGTGCCTTTATGATGCCATAAGCACAAATACTATGCTTAAACTAATTTAAGCTTATAGAACAGAGAGCTGTAACTTCAATTAACTGAAAAAAGGCAGGAATTCTTACACTTACATGGGTTTGTAATTATCATGCACCAATGCCTAGATTTTGGTCATTATAAACTGACAGATATGTCTTGCTGGCAAATTTTGTGTCACATTATGCATGCCGTGGGGTAGTATGCTGATATCCCAGTCTTTTCAGTACAGTGGAGAAGTAGAGGTCAATATTTTCCATTTCCTGGAAATGCATTCTGTCCTTGTTACATTCACAAACTGCCCTTAGGGAGTTATGAAAATGGCACTTGGAGAATAGGACAGGATATCTGACACAGGAAACTGCTTAGAAATACTTTTAGAATGAGGATTTGTGCTGTGCTTTGAAAAATAGAAAATGCTAAGTCCTAAGTAACAGTAGTGCTGGAAAAAAAGCTAGCTTCAGACCAGAAAAGTCAGAAAATTAGAAGCACATAGCTGTGCACCAAGGGGAGTGAGTGCTCCTTACCAGAAAGCCTTCAGATCATGAACTGTTTGTATTTATCAAAAAATATTTTTATGTTTTGAAACATGGTAGTTACTGTTTTAGAAGCGCATGAGAATCTACTAGAGTGATATGTTGTTCAGTGGGTGCTCATGTCATTGAAGACCTTAGCATATCTGCCCAAAAGAGCAAATTCTGTTAAATAAAAACATGTTTAAAATGCATGCTTTTCACTCACAAATGCTTTTATATATAAAACCTGGATTTAAATACTGAAGAATCTAATAAAACTGCCAGACATCACCAACATCAATATGTTCGATGAGTACATACACATCAGAGGATGTTCCCACCTCCTACTTTTCAATTATGCACTGACAAAGAAACAGAGCATGTAAATAAGGCTCCACATTATGCACTTGGGAAATACACAGTTCGCTCAGTTACAACACAGCTGTGCAGCAGTACAAATTTTGCATAGTAAGCTGTCATGGACACTTAGCAAACTTTTTTGTGGGTCTTTTACTAGATAATGGCTCTATACTCACTTGTAAGAGCTCAGAAGCTTGCCTTTATGTTGAGGAAATGCTTCCCAGAGGCAGAGTCAAGTAGTGCTATACTGATTAGTGCATAAACTCAATCAAGAACTTGATTGTTTTCCACTACATATCCTAACAAGCAAAGAAGACAGGTAAGGACTCCTATATGTACCTACAAAATTGAGAAAGAGGAGTAAATGGATAGATCAAGGTCAAGTCTGTAGTGGGTAATGAACAAGCACCACCTTTTATTTAAAACAGAGCCATCTTTACTGACTGGGGATACTTGTGAAGTGCTGCCTGTTTAATTCCCATGCCAACCATAGCAGTCCAGAAAGCAAGGCAACAGCCTAAATCTTCATTTTCAGATCATCTGACTTTGGAACTGAGTATTGAACTCCATCCATTCTGGCACAGACCATTCTATGAAAAGCATTGTTGTTCTAATTACATCCGTTTCAGTCAGCAAGAGTTATATAGTTTGGGGTTTGGGTTTTTTTGGTTTGTTTTTTTTTGGGGGGGGATTGTTTTTTATTTTTCTAGTTTTAGATAAATGTGATTGATAATTTTCTTATCAAAAGTTATACAATTTAGATATAATTTTTAGTTATAAAGCATGCTGATTGCTCAAGATAGTTGGTCAGCATTCATGGACCACTTCTTCCAAGCTCAGGATCAGAGCATCCCAATGGGTAGGAAATC
>JAVHNF010025449.1:5327-16075 GCA_034783455.1 Micropsitta finschii | reverse complement strand
TGGAACCTCCTATGTTCCAGTTTACACCCATTGCCCCTTGTCCTATCACTGGACATCACTGAAAAAAGCCTAGCTCCTGCATTTGGATCCATAAGGAGAACACTGGACTTCTGTCAATAATAACCTGAAATAAACACAGCCTTCTCAAGCTGCTTTCTTTCAATAGAAAATAAATGGAAAATCAAAAAAGAAATATAGTGATTGCCCATCTGGTTAACTCAACAGATGGTCAACAGCCCATCTGGTTAGCTCAATAAAATGAAGTACAATAAAATTAAAATAAATAAAATAAAATAAAATAAAATCATTACTACTGGTAATTTCAAAGCTTTCTTTTTGATTAATCTAATTTACTGAGTTTCCCTCAGGATAAAGTTATTTTCTATTAGAGAAATTTTTTTCTTATACTGCAAGGCAATGGATTTTGAAAGTCACACAAGTCAGTGGAACAGATATAAACTTTTGATAGTTATGCCCACTCTGCTGAGCTTCCCTGAGTGTGGAGTGTGATAAAACCAGACTGAAATGGTTGAAATTTCGTATTATCTCCTTGTCTCCTGCCAAAAGACAAAATTCAGAGTGGAGTAAGATTTTGAAACCTTATTGTTTGGCAATTGGGTTGTAAATTCCTTAGAAATCCCTCAGACTGACAATCTGTATAAATTATGTTTGTGTTGTTTCGGGTTTGTTTGGTTTCTTTTTTTTTTTTTTTTGCAGCAGCAGCAGTAAGAGAGAATATCAGGTTATATGTTTAGCTCACAACAGCAATTGTTACTCAAATCACTGGGCTATTTATCATGCTGCAAACTTGCTACAGGTTCAGTAGATAATCGTATAAGTCAGGAATTATCTTAGATTTAAGTTAATAAACTTGTTCCTTAAGAGTGAATGGTAATATTGGAACCTAATAGCTCTGTGGAGTTAAACAGCTTTTTTCCATGTAGGGTGCTCTTACGTAATTGAAATGGTGCTTAAAGGCAGGGTTCGTTTAAGAAGCAAACCATCTACAGCTACTTTTTTTTTTTGTATGCAACAAGGAAAGATTTTTCTGAGGACTGGAGATGTTGAGGATTGGAAAAAGATGTTCCTATGCTTTCTATGTGAACCCAAGCCAAAAAAAAAGAATTGTCAATGTTCATTCAGTGAAATGTCCTTTTCTCCCCCTCTTATTATATATTGTCATAATTGTTTAGGTTTGTTTTTATAATTGTGTGGGTGGGGTTGTATCTGGTTTTTCAGAGAAGAAAGCTTGTTGTGTAACACGTTTTGCAGTGAACTTATCAATATATCATTTCTTTCATATTGTCATATGATGCTATACATGTTATACCTGAGATATAAATTTGTATCCCTGTTTCAACTTCTAATGCTATGAAACTATAAAGAAATATACATCATTTTGATCTATTTTGTAACATCTATGCATTTAAATAAATATGTAAAATTATCAGTATTTACGCTTGATGTTCTTTTGACATTTCTTCTGTTCATTTGTTCCCTGAAGAAAACAGGTTTTCAGGGAGATAGTAAAGGGCATATCTAATTTTAATTCAGCTTGAATATATTTATATAAGTGCATGTGCTTTGAACCTGGGCTTCATTATGTACTTGAAATCTGTTTTTATGTGTCCACCTATATGAATAGGAGCCTGTCTTTTGGTATTGAGAGCCTGAACTCTCTATCAGAATTAGTGATCAGGGGATGTTTTGTTATGTGCCTCTGGCCAAGAAGAAAAGTCTGAACTGTGACCAAAGGAGATATCCACAGATAATAAGGAAGATGCCATTGTCAATTTGGCCTTTTCTGAAAGGACACATATTGTAGTCAGAAAAAAAGTTCTTCACTACCTGAGTTATTTTATACACCATTCATTTAGAGATACAGCTTGAAGGATGCAATCTCACATAAAATGGGAAAGAATAGAAGGAGGAGCAGATTCTTTCAGAATGCCACGGTACATTTTTTCTAGTATTTTTTCTCTATTTTTTTGCTAATGATGTTACATGCTTTTTATCATAGAATTACAGAATCACAGAATGGTTAGGGTTGGAAAGGACCTAAAGGTCATCTAGTTTCAACCTGTTTGTGATGTAGAAGTTCACTGAAATATGGGAGTAATATTATGTGTAATTGCGAATAAATACAGCCCAAGGTGTTGCCACTCTGAGCAATCGCAATAGGATTATGTCAGATGTCAGAAGGTGGTCAACAATATTCAGTTTTGATGCTTGTCTTTCCCTGATCTGAGCCCACTACTGTTTGGGCTACAGCAAAAAGAACAGTGGTTATGCCTAATGTCTTCTGGATGGACTTGATTTAGTTTCTTTTTCTCTCTTCCTATCTTGCTTTTCTCCCGTCTTTCCCTTGACCTATGAATTGGGGTGCTGGTTTGGGGACGACAATGCTAAGGCACATCAACCCACTGTACTGTTTTTCGTTTTGTCTCTGTTACCTTTTCATCCAGATCTAAGGCTGAAACAGAACTAACCACTGAAGATTTTCGCTTGTGCCTTGTCTCAGTCTCTCAGTTTTCTAATCCTGGTTTCTATCAAGCCTTCACACCTTGGTTTTTCACCTACAGAGCCCAAGACATGAAGGAGATGATGTGTATGTAACTCTCACCCTAATATGGAGAGTTGATTTAATTGGGGTGTGTGATTTAAGGTGTGGGAAATTGAAATCAGTAGCAGAGTCCACAGTTCAGACATAGCATGAGATGCTCTAAACTGTGACTTCAACAGGAGGAATGGCATCACTGGTGTCAGCAGGAAGCAAATCCTCATATTATAGGAGCCACATGATTTGCAGTGCCTTTATATTATTGCACAGTTGTTATTACCAGACAGAGAATGTCTCATATAAACCAAGAGATTCATTTTTCTTTTTTTTTTTTGTTTTGTTTTGTTTTGTTTTTGAGAAAATATCTACTGTGCCAACAGGGATATGTCCTCAGGGTGACAATCCCATATATCCACAGATGGTCAATGTGGCATCCCAGCCATTTTCAAGCTTGAAGACAGGCAAACAGCTTCCTTCTCAGAAAATCAGTGTCTGAGAATCCAGTTATACCAGTTTTTTGGGTTTCGCTTAATCTCTAATTCTTCAGCTCCCTAGTGACTGACTTTGATATTATAGAAATTAATCTGGTGTTCTTTTTTTTTTTTTTTTTTTTATGTTTGTTTTCTTTCATGTTAATAACACAATAACCTGAAATTACACTGTCATCCAGGCGAATTATTCCTATATCTTTAACGCAGTTCCTTATGTCTGACTGGGGGACCACTGAAGTAGTTGCATTCCTTACGCTTATGACAGGCCTTTACAGCAACATCATGCAATGGAAAATGACATAAAGAGTTCTCCTTGACAGATAATAGAGACTGAGATATATTTTCTCAACATGGCAGTGCTTACAGCCTTTCTTACTTTCTGTGGGTTTTCATCTTGAGCTTTACCTCCATTGTTTTGAATCCCCTTTTCGTCTGAAGCAAGACAGGTTTATTTGATTTTGTCTGTGAAATCTAGCACTGGACTTGCTCCACTGCATTTTTTTTTTGTCAAAAAAAAGCTTAAAAGTATGTCTGTAAGCCCAAAGCTCTCTGAGGTCTTGCTCAATTTGCAGTCCATATATCTACAGGTGCAACCTTAGAGTGCTGTTTTGCAGACTTTTGTTGACATTGGCAACTGTGAGTTGGTGGTAGTTTCAACCCATAAGGACCTTGCGTAATGATGCAAGATTTTTCTACCCATATCACATCCAAAGTCTCCTCTGTAATTTAATGTATTGAAATTTACTTTTATTAGCAGCCGTGGCATATGAGTTTACGCTTGACCATACTGTTTTACTAGAATGTAGAACAGAGCACAGAGAGGGATGTGCTAATATCCATGTAGGTGGTGAATAAATAATTTACATTATTCAAGTACTGTTTTATCTTCTCTAAGGTTTTAATATCCCTGTGTCTGTTTAGATACAGTAGGACACTTGGCTTGTTGGGTTACATAGAATTTAAGTTTGGCACCATTTTTTCTCCATCAGTCTTTCAGGGGCCTTTCTATTTCCTCCTTGTTTGCTGGATCGGGGTGCTGATAAATTCTGATACTTACAGATACTTACTGTCATCTACTTGCGTATCTTGCCATATAAACTTCTTCTAATGTTTACTGTTTTCATTACGCAGAACTGGTGTTTTTACTTTGTTTTTCTCAAACTTTCGAACTTCCTGTAGCTGCATGAGCTTCTTCACTCCTCCCCAGCAGAAAGTCACTTTCTGTTTAGCTTGCTGTATACCACCAACATTTTCTATTTTCCAGTGAAAAGCATATGTGCCAAACACAACTAAGATGGCAGTCTTCAAAAAAACAGTGTCTCCCTATGTGTGTGTTGAATGTGCACAGACATGTGGTCTTTCTTCCTATGGGCAATGCCAGAACCCTGCTGATATATCAGACATGGAAAAATATTTGGCATTAGCCATCTTTTCAAGGATTTTTCCCTTCACAGATAGTGGAAAATATTCCTCTTTTACATATCTATTTGACTATTTTGAGTATGTCCAGAAGCAAAAATAAGCACACTCATTTTTAGTGAGTGAATCTATTTTACATTCTTCTAATGCCAGTGTAGTCACCTGGAGCTCTATACCAAAATGTAATGCAGTGAGCTGGGAGTGACAGATGCTCCCAAAGTGGCTCTGAACCAGAATATGTCTTTGGTAGTCCCAGAACACTTTTATTTCCTTACTGAACAAGTGCACATGGGCCCTACAGTTGGATCTCATGATGACATTGTGACATTTACATCTCCAGAGCCTGTTTCACTTCCTTCCACAAAGAAATCATGAAAGCTTCCTACCAAAGTAGCCTTGATGGTTTTATGACAAAGCTCCAGCAAAAGGTCTGAATGTAATACCTTTCAAAATGTATCACAACCATAGAGCCATAGGTGGAATACATCTGTTTCATTGCTGGTACTCTATCCAGTACCTTTTGAATCTCAGTTTATGGTGAAAGTACTTGTCATGGGTATCCAGACTGTGACACAGCCTGGCTGGATGGTACACAGCAATGGAAGATTCTCCACTCATTGAAAACAGTGTCAGATTCCTCACCTGTTTTGCTTCTCTTCTTTCCAAAGCATGAACTTTCTCCTTAAGACCAATGAAGTGACATGCTTTTAATACAAAAATAGATGCTCTTTACCCAGGTTCTATTAAAATTTCTATAAGTTTCATTATTTGTTCACACAGGCTTGTAATTTGTCTGCTTTTTTTGTGGAAATGAGCTCAACCTGAATTGTATCCATTTTTCTTCTTACTTGTAGCTTCTCTGACAATATTGTAAGGATTGTTTCAGGAAAAATCAAAGCTAACAGTTTTCTATCTTTCTTTTTATTTGTATCCATTTATTATCTTTATTGTGCAAAAAAAGTAAAATTAAATACAGTCTGCAGTCTTTGATATATGCATAGGTTTTCACCTTTGCAGTCTCTTTTCAAATTTTAATTCCTCTGTACAAGGTATTTTAATTTCTTTTAACCTCTATGCTACTCTTTGTTTCCCAGCGGTTTATGGTTGTCAATACAGCTTTTGATACAGATAATTCCCCTCTCTTCCAACCAAGTTACCTATTTGCCCTCAGGCATCATCTCCCTTTTTATGTCATCTTTGCAGCCTGTCACTCGTACTCTGTGGATGTTGATGTCATTGGATCATAGACTAATAGAATGGTTTAGATTGGAAGGGACCTTAATGACAACCTAGTTATAGCTCTCCTGCTATGGTCAGGGACACTTTCCACTAGACCAGGTTGCTCAAAGCCCCATCCAGCCTGGTCTTGAGCACTTAAACACACGGGGCAGCCACAGCTTCTCTGGGCAACTTGTTCCTTTCTTCCTATCAGCAATCTCTGCATATGTGTAGAAGCAGAGCCTGTTCACCTCTTTCCAGTGGTAAAAGAAAATCTGAACTTTGATATCACAAGCATGAAAGGCTGGAACCTTCTTCCTAGGAAGTAACAGCAGGCTCAGAGAGCTAGAGCATGGAGTTTTCTCCTTCTGCTGGCCAGGGAGAAAAGAGGCTAAAATGGTGACAGCAAGTGCTTAGTGTTTATGGTTGGTTTGTTTCGTTTTTTTTCATGTTGTCTATTTAGTTAGATAACTCATATGTGAAGCAGAAGTCTTAGTTAGTTTCTTCCTCATCCATAGAGGATTCAACCCCTCTCTGCCACATTCAATAGACTCACAAATAAAACAGTTTACATGTGCAGAAAAGTTTTGTTAAAAGGCAGGTATGCAAGCAGTAAGAAGCTAATGCTCCGTTAAGTATGGAGCTAAGTATACAAGAGTCATGCAAGAGGCCCAAGGGAAAACAAAGGTGGTGATATGAACACTAAAGTAGAAGTGTTACAGATTCCAGCCCCTGTTCCCAGGACTGTGACTGCTATAGACAGTGATTTTGGCACACAAAACATATAACATGATGCATTTATTTTTATTTATAGGATACAAAATGCAAGATCCCCAGGAACACATACTAGAACCCACTACCTGCTATGGAACAATATCTGCATCACCTCAGAGACAGGGTATCACTTCCTTTCTAACCCTTACACAGGCTGGGCAAACCCCCAAAAAAGCCAGGTAGAAGCTATCTCTGAAGTGCATTTTCACCTTATTGATTCATGCAGAAAAACTGAGAAAAGAATGTAGAAATGAATCCATGTGCTGAGTGTGCTCTCTTGGTTGGTTTGTAAATGTAAACAAAGGAATGCCTCATCAGATAAGCATAGTTCTTACTCTATGTGTATAAGATAGGGAGGGAGGAAAGTGAATTCTCTAGTGCTAGGATCACAGAAGGCTAGCTTTTGCTACTTTAATTCCAGCTGTGTAGTTGAAAGTGTTACTGATTGTATTTAATGGAATTAATGGCAAAGTAAGATAATACAATGGTAAAGTCATAGTGACAAATCAAAGACTGTGCTATTTATGTGTGCGTGTAAAAGTATATGCAGATCTGCATATATTCCTAAGCTTTCACATTCCACATTCATGAGAATTTTTGGCAAATCTTAACATTACTACAAAAAGTATATATCAATCCATAGAATTTACTTAACAATCTTTTTCGCTTGTGCCTTAGCCAAGCCTAACCATGTGTGTGCATTAGAAACCCTTGACAAAAGCCAGCTGAGGGCTGAAATGTTGGGAATTTGCCCTCTTCACCCTTATGAATAAATCTTTCTTTAAAAGCAAGGAAAAAATCCTGTTGGCTTGGAATATCTCAGCATGCTGACTGTGCACAAACCAAGGCTGGAATAATCATGCATTGCTGTGATTTGTTTTTGTATTGCCTCCTTGTCATGTTTTAAAAAACGAATACAAGTATTATAATTTCTTATTGCTTGTTGCACCAGGTGCTTGCCAGATAGTTAAGGAGGGCCAGCTGTTAGCTTTCAGGAGATGTCAGTGGAAGGACTGATAGGCTTATTTTAACCAATGCATTCAAAACCCTATAACGTTCCTGCAAGTAGTAAAACATTTGCTTGTCTTGACAAGGAATGTTAGGAAATCACAGAATGCTGTTGTATCTGTCTTTTTAGAGAAGAGTAGAAAGGCAGCAAAATAGATACTATGTGATGAGCTAATTCTTCATGGACCACCAGTGAGTGCTGTGCAAGCTACACTTTTAGACCTGTTTCTGTAAATGATGACAAATGGTCTGGTAAAACCAAAGAAAATGGTTCTGTCTATCTCAACCTACCCATAAGCTGTGCTCTGAAAGAACTTTTAAAAAGTGCATTTAAAAAGTAAATTTTTTCCACTACTAACTTTTGGCACCTAGGTTTATGGAAGCTTCAGGTCAATGAAGATAGTTTAGAGCAAAAACAACAGCCATCAAAAAAATCTAAGTGCGAGTATTATCAGTGTTGTCAAAGCAACTATTGCAACAGACTGATTTCAGTTTTCCTGCAGTTAAAACACTAATTATCATTATTCACCACTTGATTTATAACACCAGCTAAGCTTTCTTCTGTTCATGCAGACTTTTTAATAACCAGAGCTGTTCTTTCTTGTTCTATCCCATCCCTTAAATTAAAAGGCTTTCAATTAGGCACAACTCCGTTGATCTGATCTGGCACTAGCCCAGGCAGCAAAGTTTGCCAGTGATGCCAGTGGAATTTGGTTCAGCTCTTCCCAGCTGTGTGTGTCATGGGACAAGCACTGCAGGTTTCTCCGTTTTCTGTCATGTCACACCACCATAGCAAGGGTCTGTAGAGCTGATCAGAAGGAGGAACATGAATGGATAAGGCCACAACTTCACTGACAAAATACTTGGGGTATCTGAGGAGGCCTAGAGCAAGGCTACAGTGCTTCTACTGTGTAATCACAAAGTAGCTTTTCCAGAGTTTCTAGCACCCCAACTCTCTTCAGTGTAGTGGAAGAGGGATCTTATAAGGTAACACCTCAGGACTTGTGCTTCTTCAGGCTTAAGGTCCACTAGCAAGATCCCAGTACTGTTTCTCCTGTTACTTGGATCTTTTATTTTTCTGTACAAGCTGCCTCTTAGAATAACCTAAAATGTTCTTACAGAAGCAACCAACATTCAGGTCTAAGTTGTTCACCAGTCTGGCTTCTCCTGACATTGTGAAAAAGATTAAAAAATTGCCAGTTTAACAATAAAACTAACTGCTGGCTACCAAAATTCATCACTAGGCGGAATCAACATTTTTTAATACTCTATTGTACAGAAAGTCAGAGAGACTAAACCCTGAGGAAACAATGTATTAGAGGGGCAATGAAGAAAGAAGCAGTTGCTCTCTCTGAATTGTGGCAGACAAGCTAGAAGAGATGGAATCCAAACTATGTTCTCTGACTTGTGCTTTCTCTGTCCTTCTAGACATAACCATGGGATGGTAAATGTGTTCCACTTAAAAATCAAGTCTGTAGCAGTCATTTCACTTTGAATTAGGAGGTAAGCTGACTGTGGCTATAGTCAACAACATAATGACACCATTAGAAGCTGAAATACTTAGCAAAAATGCACATTCATAAAGAAGCATCAGAAAAAAACTTGCTTAAATACAGCTGAATAAATAGCTTACGTAGATAAAGAGGAAGGAGATTACAGATCCTCGCATCTGTCCAGTCTCATTCTTCACATGGTCCACTGAAAATTAAATAGACAAATCTATCCCAAATAACCTTTATATCCCATTCTTTCCTGAATAGTTCCCTGCTCTTTCAGCAAGATAGAAATGACTTTCTGAGACACATTTTTGGTTGTTTTTTTTTTTCTTTTTGAGCAGAGAAACTAGCTCAGTTATTAGAAGGAATCTTTTTGTTCATATTTTTTGAATCAGTTCTGAGATTCCACATACATAGGCTGAGGTATGTTAACGCACACCCTGCCTCCATCGCTTCCTTCAGCAGGTACTTTCTCCTTTATATTTCAGAAGTATAAGATTTGCATGCATCTAAACTGTGCACCTAGACTCTGTAATCTAAAAAGGAGAAAATAAGAACCTACTGATTTTTTTGTTCCTGTGATTTCTCTCACACTGTCACTGAACCAGAAGGTGATTTTAAAGACAAAGGAAACAATATGAAAAAAAATAAAAAGACTGGATATAGGGACTAGAACTTGAGGAACAAATAAAAAATATTGTTCAGAAACCTTTTGCACATAGATAAATTTGTTGATAGATATTGCATTAAAAAAACCCAAACAAAGCAAAACAAAAAACCAAACAAAACCTGGTAGATAAATACGAGTAAGAGGAGCAAGACGTAAGGATACAACTGCAGGGTTTGATAAACAAAGCAGGATGAGGATGAAGCAGAGACAGTGTAGAAGCCACGAGCAGGCAGAAATCAGAGAAAGTGAGAGAAAGAGGAACTGTATAAAAGGCAGGAGGCAGAATAAAAATGATAGGGACTTGCCCATTAGGTTTAACTGAAGTGACAGTTAAAAGAAACCTCTAGCTTAGATTATCTGCTGGCAAAGATAAACTATTTTTGTTAAATCATTTTTAATCCCTGTAACTTGTAATTCTATGGCCCACTTTTGCATACCAAAATAAACTTTCTCCCACATTTCTGTATCACTCTATCATTAGGACTGTTATTTCAATTTTTTGCTTTGAAAAACATTCAGACCCTCTAATAGCCAGTCAGGGACACAAGATTTATGTTATCCCTTTTTAAAAAGAAAATGGTCTTAGAAGCCAAAATTTACAGAAGTACAGCAGAGCAGTTTTAATACACACCACTTTTTCCAAACGCAATGAAGGCACAAGATAAGTTACTCACATGAAGCACAAGACAGTACTGAACAAAAGGAAGAACTGATGTATCGTTGAGACCTTGGCTGGGAGACAGTTCTGACTTCTACTATATGATAGCTCTTCTGACTGTGAGCAAGCAAAGAAAAAACCTAAGGGGGGAAATGAACACAACATTAGGCTGAAATATGTCCCCCAGAGGGGCAAAGGGTAGGGCATGGCTCCTCCTTCCTCCAATGTGCATGTAAGACAACATGTATTACTGCTTAATCTTTAAGACATCTCACCTTTTCTCCCGGGCTGTTAGCTTGCTTCATTCCCCTAAACCCAGCTCCAGTTAAAAAGAATGTAAGAGAACATCAGCATTTCCATTTCAGGTTTTCACCATCTTACACCAGTTTTATACCACTGAGCTTTACTCCCTTCCTTTCAGCACAAAGGAATGGAGTACACATTCCTATGCCAG
>JAVHNF010025448.1:26053-39576 GCA_034783455.1 Micropsitta finschii | reverse complement strand
TGCTGCTACAATGGCAAACACTGCAGGAAATCCTAGTTTATAGCTCTACCACTTCCTGTGATATTTGGACTCTGTGAAGACTGTCAGTAGTTTCAGAATATCTGTCTTATGTTGCAGTTGTATTGTGTTCCATGTAGGACACTGGTCCTACACCATCTTGCAATGCTGAAGGAAGCTTCAGGACCCTAACATAGTATAATCAGAGTGTGCAAGAGTGTGCTTTGCTTTGGGGTCTTTTAATTAAACCAACTCTGTTTTATGCATGTATCATAGTGATAGCATTGGATCATGGTGATAGGAAAGTTGAGTTTAATCTAGATGTTTCTTGCTTTGTGTCTGGCTGTGAAACTCCTGTGGTTTTGTGTGTTTGCCATGATTAAACATTTTCCACTTATTTGTGTAAGAGCATCTGGGAAGACAGTCATACAAGCATTCCTTCGCTTTCCAGAGGCTGAACTCAAACTTCACTAAGCTTGGAAATTTATTTTTATATGCAGATGATGTTGACCCATTACTTCTGTAATGGAAACATCTGGCAGATCATCTTTATGTTGCTTTAGAGTGTCTAATTTGTTGTGTAAGACTGCATTCTTTAAAGTTTGAGAGGCAGAGATGTATCTGGTGTCATCCTGCCCATCTAGCTCAATGATTGATGTATCTTCTGGAATCGTTTGGCAAACTGTCTATTATGTGTCAAGATGTTTCTGAAAGGTAGCTTCTCTTTTTGGTAACTTTTTTCTTTCCTTTTCAGTGCATTAAAGTTTCAGTGATGGTGTATTTAGATTCAGCAGGATCTGTCTTTGAGTATCTGCCTGCCTTAGCAGGTCTTGCTCCCTATTAGACTTATTTCCTGTATCTGTGGGAGTATTGGAGGGAGTTGGATGGGTTAAACAAATGCCACAGAGAACCATTTCCTCTTCGTGGTAACATCCAAGATGACTTGAAACCTGGTTTTAAAACAAGAACCTGATTTTATGATTAGTTTATGAGATTGTCTAAATTTGATTTTGTTGGGGTTTTTTTATAAAAGCAGTAGGTTTAATGAGTGCATATTAATACTTCAGCTGATAGCTGCAAGACAGTTGCATGTAGCTGGATACTTTATTTTGATAGAAGATGGAAATATTTCATCTGTCTGGTAGTGCCGTGTACAGAGGCTTTCCTCTTTTGTTTTCCCTTCTGCTTGGCATCAAGGATAGTGGAATTAAATGGAAGAAGGTGTAGCATCTCATCTGAATTAGCATCTGAGTCTGAATTAATTATGTTCAGTATCTGTTCTTTTAGGTAGTGAAACAGCTCTTCAGACAGGCTTTTTGTGTTAGGCTTTGTCCTTCCCTAAATCTGCCGCCTCCTCATTCTGTGGAGATATCTCCTGGCTTATTGAAGCATGTGGGGGAAGGTTTTCTGTGTGTTTTGTTTTGAAAGATTGGGAGTTCCTGAAGCATTTTTGTATAATATCACATTTAACTTTTGTTTCTGGCTTGTAAGTATCCAGGATAAATACTCTAGTTAAAAGGCAGTGGAGAAAGTGATTTAGGTTCTGTTTTGTGTTCTAATTTGGTTGAAATTGATGTCCTATGACATCTGCTTGAAATGATCTTTCTGCGTGCTATTTGCTGGACAGGAGAATAGCTTGCAGGATTTAAATGCAAAAATGTCTATTGTTTGAAGCTGGATGCTTTAAGTTTAAAATTAAATTTCCAGGAAGGAATGATAAACAAGTCATGCTGAGTAAAAATGAGGAAAAAATCTAAATATTTTGGTTGAGGAAAATGTCTCTTTTAAGTAATTTAAACAATTAAGAGTCTAGTTGTCATTTTAAAGCTTCATCAGATTACACGGGAAATGCAACTGCTCTAAGTGCCTAAAGCAAAACTTCAGATAGCTTGTGTGTTTTATTTTTATACTGTTAAAGTATAAGATTATTAGATGAATTATCACATTATGTAACTGAATATGTAAATCCTTAATTTACAGTGGTTTAGAAAGTTTGACACAGTCATTGTTCATGGATGTTTAAACACATCGACCAGTGAGTGGCAAAATTCTGATTGTTGCTTTTTATTCCAGGTAGGAGAAGACAAAGAGTGCATCGTCCTCGTTCTCCAATATTGGAAGAAAAAGATATCCCACCCTTGGAGTTTCCTAAATCCTCAGAGGACTTAATGGTGCCTAGTGAGCATATAATGAATGTTATTGCCATCTATGAGGTACTAAGGAACTTTGGCACTGTTTTACGCCTCTCTCCTTTTCGTTTTGAGGACTTCTGTGCTGCTCTGGTAAGTCAAGAGCAGTGCACACTTATGGCAGAGATGCATATAGTGCTTTTAAAAGCAGTTTTACGTGAAGAAGACACTTCAAATACTACCTTTGGACCTGCTGACCTCAAAGATAGCGTTAATTCCACTTTGTATTTCATAGATGGAATGACGTGGCCAGAGGTTCTGCGGGTATATTGTGAGAGTGACAAGGAATACCATCATGTTCTTCCTTACCAAGAGACAGAGGACTATCCTTATGGACCAGTAGAGAATAAAATCAAAGTTCTGCAGTTCTTAGTGGATCAGTTTCTCACAACAAACATTGCACGTGAAGAGTTAATGTCAGAAGGTGTTATTCAGTATGATGATCATTGTAGGGTTTGTCACAAACTTGGGGATTTGCTTTGCTGTGAAACTTGTTCGGCTGTGTACCATTTGGAGTGTGTGAAACCACCTCTTGAAGAGGTACCAGAAGACGAATGGCAGTGCGAGGTCTGCGTAGCACATAAGGTGCCTGGAGTAACTGACTGTGTTGCTGAAATCCAAAAAAATAAACCATACATTCGACATGAACCTATTGGATATGACAGGCATAGGCGAAAATATTGGTTCCTGAACAGAAGAATCATTATGTAAGTATAAAGGAATCAGTATTTTCTGAATAATGATATCGCATTGAATGCATTTTTAGTATATCCTGTAAGCTGCTGTTGCCATCTTAAAGTTGTTCTTTTGTTACATAAAACCATTGCTTGCTGTTTTGCAAGGCAGTTTCTAAGGGCCATGTAATTAATCGATTTTCTCCAAAATAAGTATTCTCATAATCTGTATATAAAAAGGGGAAAAAAACCAGGGTCTCTGGCTTAATATTAATATGCCTAAAACATGTGAATGTGAAGAAAAGAGAGGGAATTTTAATAAGAACTCTCCAGTTTTTGTAAAAGTTACTGAAAAGCAGTCTAACTCTCTTGGCGATCACATGTATAGAATGCTAGTTTTGTATACTTTCACCTGCTTAAATAGTATTTGGCTGTTAGCTGCTGGTACTGGTTTGATGGTCTGCCTTTGAAGCTAAGACTTTCAGAGCACTCAAATGTGTTCAGCATATTAAATAGAAATGCAGCAAATGTTGTATGTGAACACTTCTGTAAATATAAGCAAAGACAAAACATTAAGAAATGCCTGTCTTTAAGTGATCTCCTTTATACATTTAACACTTTCCTGTTACTGTTTGGCCTTGAGATACTTATGTATTTCAGAACATTAAAAAGAATCAAACCCTTGTTAGTGAGGGCCTTGTGCCCTGCTTTTACCTGGAAAGTTGAATCTAAAATTATAAAAGTACTTCCACATTTTTCACAGGAAAATATCTAAACACTGGGGGGATTTCTTATAAAAGACTGTTCTTACGTAATTGTGCTCGTAGTGGCAGAGAAACTGTATTTAAGTGAAATCAGTAGTAGTGTAATTTTGGAGAGATAAAGGTGTTTTACTGGATTTCTTGAAATACAATTTTCTAGTCAGCATTATGGAGAACATAAACCACCACTGAGCACCTTAACAGGAATGCACACAAAATGTTTCACAGTGAATGTTAAGATATTAACCAGTGTCTTTAAAAGGGATTGTGATGACTGTTGATGGTATTACATCTTACAAACAAGACACTTCTAAGGACGCATTTTAGTCTTTTAAAATATAGTGCTCTTTCTTTAATGGTGAATTTCTCTAATGGTGTTTTAAGTATTCCTTATCACCACTTTTTGTTTCCTGTGTGTTCTTTTACACTTGTAAAGAAAGAATCCATGTTGGATTATTTTTAGTTTCTCTGGGTTATAAATGCCACAGTAGTATCAAGTAATCTTGTAAAAGGTGCAGGGAATCTTTTCCACTCTTACCTTTATTTTTATACTCAGTCCCATGCTTTACAATGTATGGTGTATCATTTATGGTTCAGCAGGATATGATGGCCAACCTGAAGCTGTTGAAACCCTAATTTTTCCATTCCCTCATATCTAATTTTCTACCTTCCTTTTCCAGAAAATGAGTTGGAAGTTTGATTTTTGCAAAAAGCTTGGTTGTGAAAGACATGTAACTGATGCTCTTTTTGTTCTAGTTACCTGTGGTTTAATGACTTATAGTGCATGATTTTTATCTCTTTTGAACTCTTGAGGAAAAGGTTGTTCTAAAGATTGGGTTTTCCGCACTGCCCTACTGTAGTGGCAGACCAGTTATATTCTGTTCACCATTAGAAATCTAGGAAGCAGCATTAAAAAACCCAGTGCCATTCAGGAGCTTATTTTAAGATGAATAAGCCCCCAGTGTGTAGACAGTTTGGTAATTATTTTTGGCTGAACTTGATCTATGAAACAATGTTTTTCTTCCTAATGAAGAGTAACATTTGATGCTCAGGAGGCTTTGATACAGGCAGTGCTTCACTGTATTTTAAACTAAACTAAATCATGCAGGTGCTTGTTGTTCCTTTGAAATGTGCATGTGTGAAAGCTCTTTGGCACGTTGGTAGTAATTTTAACTGCGCTAGAAAAGATACCTTCAGAAGTTGAATGAATTTTTTTTTCTAATGATTTTGCATTTTTGCTAGGAATTCAGTGGGCAAAATACTTGCTCCAAGTTTTATGAATGTAAGTTTTATATCTCACTTGGGATTTAGTCAGAGAGACATCAGTATTCCATTTCAAATCAAAATAGATGAGAACTGTAAACAGTACAGCAAAAGGAAAATTTTTTATTGGATTTTCCATTTTACTGAGGTTTTGTTAGTGACCAAAATAGTTCAAAATGTAAATAGAAAAGTATTTTGATGTTTATGAAGGCAAGAAATGCAGTGCAGCCATTGTTTCCTGACTTATTTTTGTATTCTTATGTTGTTCATCAAGGTTGAAATATTCTTCCCCTGCTCATCCCTGTCCTTGCTGTCATTAGATATCATGCCTTCTGTTAGTATAAATGTGCCTGTGCTTGCTTCCAAAACAAGTTCTTCATGAAGTATGTGGTTTGGATTAAAAGTATTTCAAATCCTCCTGATGGAATTGGAAGAGAAAACAGATGGTCAGTTGTGCTGGTGGATCTGCAGCAGCAGCAGCTCTCTTTACCAGCAGTGTGGGATGTACAGAACCAACCAATTCCACTGGACTTTTCATAGAACTTTGATGCATTTAATTATGCATAATTAAATTTATGCATAATATGCTTTGAAGCTTCTTGCCAAAGCCGCTTCGTAAGGGCACCAAAGTATTTACTGCATAACTAAATTCCAGGGAAATATAACTCTAATAATTCACATAGATATTAAACTCTCTACTTTCAGGTTTTAATGTCCTTCAGGTTCAGTAAGCATGCTGTATTGCAAACCCAACCATTTCCCCCATATATGTGTGCATATATATATATATATATATATATGGAACAAGTTTAAACTACACCTGTTTGGATAACAGGTTAATTTAGAGAACTGCCAAATGCTAAAAGCTGAGATTAATTAATTGATATTATCATATCAACTTTATTAAAATAAATAGAGTGTGTTCACCAATACTGTGGGATCAAATATATCGGAGGAAACTAATAGATCTAAAGCTGATCTGCACAAACACTGACTTGAATCCTTGCCATGAGGGATTGGAGAACTGAAATCCGAAATTCTTGGATTTTTCTGTTTTTCAGAGGGGTTTTTAGGGCTTTTTACTACTTTTCTCCTTATAAATCCCTCATACCACTGGTCTTCCCATCTTTGAAAGGGTTTTGTAGATTCCTTCGTGATCACCGATACTTTTATTTCCATACTTTTATTTACATACTCATCACCTGGTGAGGGCAGTAAGTCTTGTTTAAGCCCATCGTTGTGGTTCTGTTTCTCTTTTCCACCTCTTCTGTTTTGCTAAGATGGAAAAGTGGGCACTGAGGAGGTCTCCTCCCGTACATCCCCAGGAGCAAATAGCAGCAAGATTAAAAAAAATCTTGTGGTCAAGAGAAAAAGAATTCCTGAGTTTTTAGTTTCAAGCTGTTAACAAACTTAGGATGATGTCTCTGGGTCTATGCCTTTGTTTTGCTTGTAAAGGTTATTTCTGCAAGTAAAGTCAGGGAATTTAGGACTTTGATTTGCATTTTCCTTCTAAACTGCTGCAGTGTTCTAACAGGTTCTCTTTCTAGAAATACTGAGGCGCTTTGTATTTGTCAGATGTTTATGAAAGCAGATGAAACCTTGTTTGGTTTTCATTTTGATAGCAGAAGTAAGACACAAATCGTTATTGCTGAGTTACATACGTCTTCTTTGATGGTCAAAAGAACCTATTTCAGCTTTTTGTCTGCAAGATTTGTATCCTTTATATTCTCAACAAGTCCTGCTTGATTTTCACCTATTAATTAAGAAGGCTTTGGATCTTTGTTTGAGTAGGTTACTTTAAACAGGTGACTGAATGCTTGTGTCTAATTGTATCAGCATGGAATTCAGGGAGGGGTGTATCTACTTTGTTATTACTGTACTTGAAAGCTTCTAGCATATTCTGTGTTGTCAGTTTTATCAGTCTTAAAACTTGCCTCAAAAGCCTGCCAGTGAATAGTTCCTGGCAGTGCAGGAGTCTGAAAGAGGTAGGAAATGTTCACGTGATTCTTCTCTCCCTTGCTTGGCCTCATTTGATGTATGTGACTCAACAGTCCCCTGGAGACAAAGTAGACCTGTCGGGCATCAAGTCTGGCTCATCAGAGAAAAACACTGGGAATCGGTCCTTGTGTAAACTTGCATCTTTCCATCTTGTTTTTGTGGTAGCCTCTCAGAGAATAAAAGCATTGTCCCTTTAGTCAATGGAAGAAGGTGTTCAGGAGAAGTTAACTTAAATATTTTAATCATTAATTTAAATCTTAACCAGCTTTGCCAAATGGATTGCATAGAACGATTGCCATTGTAGCTCTTTGAGTGTTGGCAAGTTGGTTATGAGCATTCCAGGGCACACACCTGAATCTTGGGAAGAAGTCTGAGCAAAGATGAGTTTTGTGTAAGGGTAACAGCAAGCTTCTCCCTTTTCGTTTTCTGTTTGTGCTTTTGTCTAGAGGAAACATGAATTCCTGAACTTCGGTTACTAAGGTTGTGATAGCCTTCAGTTCAAGAGGAATTCTGTGCTCAAAACTCTACATAAATGAAGTAGAAGGGAAATAAAATACTCTTGGATAACTTTATTGTCCATTTCTAGACTGTTATCTGAGCAGTTCTTTAATGGGTAGGACTCGAATTGCACATAGAAGGGTTAGCTCTAGCTGTGTTCTGCAGAATCCAATCTTTGCGGTCTAGTGTTCTGATTCTTCACAGTGTGGCTCTGGGGTTTTTTGGCCTTTACTGGTACTGCAGGCCTTTACTGGTACTGCAGGCCTTTACTGGTACTGCAGGCCTTTACTGGTACTGCAGGCTTTTTCTTTATTATATAGGGAAATTGAAGATAACAGCTAAGTGCTTTACAGTCCAATGGAACCTTGTAACACAAGAATAGAAGAACTGATGGGAAAGGAAAAGGGAGATGCTGCTTGGGATTTTCAAGTGACATACATACATAAGTATCCTGGATGCATTAGCATAGCTGCAGTGGTTTCAGGTTTGTGAAAAGGGGGGAGAATGTGGAAAAAGAACATGCTTGGATATCACTCTCAAAATTTAAGCAAGGTGTGCAAGGCTCTATGCCTGAGCTGCTTGTATATTTATATTACAGTATAAACTTAGCAACAGCATTATATTGTGCAGTCATGTTTGTAAGGAGTAGAGCATCTTTACAATTACTGCTCTGCCAGTGTCTTCCTCTTCCTGCTTCCATTGGACATTTGCCAGGGAAAAATCCAGTAGGCCCTGTCCTTTCTAGTTAAGCATTTTGTTTCACCCTATTCTTTCCTCTTGCTGTGTAAAGCTGAATTCTTGCATTCTCATCTCCCCTTCTGACTTAGGTTTTAGGTATTTTCATTTATCTTTTTTCATGGTGTTTGTTCACAACCTGTAATAGAGGTGCTGCCATTCCTATTATTGTTAGTAGATAACTTCCTTGGTTTAGAGAAAACACGGTTTAAACAATTCTTCTTGAACATGGAAGTCTACAGGCATGGAATATTCAACAGAGTCCAATGGTTGTCAGTGTTCAGCTGTTACTTTTTGATGTGTAGTATGTTGGGATGTCTTCCTGAAATGAGCTGTTTTATGAGAGAAGTTGTTGAACATAACCATGCTAACCTGCTAAAACTAATGGGAAGTTACTGGTAGCTTAGAGGAGTAAATGGGTAAGGTAGAATTAGTTGCTCTTTATGAGCAAAGGCCTTTATGGAAGAAATTATAGAAGAAATTGTAGTATTTCATTGCAGTACACCAGGTTTTATCATCAAAACCCAAAAGTCTGGTTTGTGACGAGTTAGTAGTTGAATTTTGAGTCATATTGTAATTATTAACTTCATAACCACTTTATTTTAGTAGGGTTCTGATTGAGTTGAAAGTACGACAGTTGTTTCACACGTGAATTCTCTTTCCTGAAGATGCAGTCAGAAACACTGCCCTTTGTGGATTCTGCAGCCGTACCTCTTTTGCTGCAAATTGTTTGAGACACAGTAGTAGATTACTGGTTACAGTAATAGTAAATATAAAGAGAATAGACTTTGTTGCAGATTGGACAAACCAGTTTTAAGGAGACACTTCAATAGCTTTCCTGAGCATGTTGTAATGAGAAATTCTGAGGGGATGGTAATGAGAAAGGAGCATTTGTGTACTAAATTGGGTGCATGTGCATGTGCGTGTCCTCATGTGGTTTGTTATTCACACTCAGGTGTTGGTGTTTAAGAGTTCTCTGCGGAAAGTAGGCTGATACTCATTTTTGTCATGTATCTGGATATTTGAAAACTCATGTTTTTTCAATACTCTTACAGAGAGGAAGATTCAGAAAGTGAGAAAGATAAGAAAATCTGGTACTTTAGCACAAAGATCCAGCTGGCAGAGTTGATTGAATGCCTGGACAAAGATTACTGGGAAGCTGACCTATGCAAAACTCTGGAAGAAATGCGTGAGGAAATTCATCGGCACATGGATGTGACAGAAGACCTCACTAATAAAGCAAGGGGCAACAACAAGTCTTTCCTTTCTGCAGCAAATGGTAAGACTGTTTTATTTTATGGCAGTAGGTGTTGCACTTTGAATCAAATACTAGTTTATATTTCTTTTATTACAGGAAGTTTATAGAAACTGATGGAGAAGCATCATGCAGGTGTACCAGCATGGCTGTTTAGTGCTGACTTCTTGTAGGACTATGTATCATGTATTCCAGGATGTCCTGGATGATTTGGATTCTTGATATGCTTAGGGTGTGCCAGGCTGTGATTGTTCAAGGTGTTGAGGTAGAGCTGTGTTAGCTGTCATATGTTTCCTGATGTACTGTCCTGATGTGTGTGTATATATATATATATAATATATATATATATTATCTCTTCATAAACACTTTACAATCCAATGGGAGTTGGAGTAGCAACAGTATTAGAGCTCCAATATTTACTACAATATTGTGGAAAGTGTGGAAGAATGCATATCTCCTCTGCACTTCTTCACTTCCTAATTATCTACCTCGAGGCAATAAATAAATAGCAGTATAAATTTTTGAAGGTCTGAACTTTGTTTTTAGGGAGGACATGAAGATTAGATGTTCAGGTTTAAAACTGGATATAAGTCATCACTATATAAATGCCATTATTAAATCTATGGAATTGTTTCTTCTAAGTATGGAGAAGAAAGTGGCAATAAGATGGATGTTGTCTTTTGTCTCATTGAAAAGAAGCTGCATTTGTGTCATGTTTTTTCTGCTCTGTGGCTCTGTAGGTAGTGGTTGCTTTGTTTATTGATGACAACGTACTTTTTATTGTAGATGAAATTTTGGACATTATCAGAGCAAGAAAAGGAGAAATAGTGGAAGATAAAACCACAGCAGATGATGAAGCAGAAAAGGCCAAAAGTGATGTCGACAATGACCAGACAGATGCTGAGAGAAGCAAGGAAGAATCTGGAGACCAAGATAAAATTGAGGAAATGCCCACTGAGCAAGATGCAGAAAAAGTGAAAACAGAAGGTAAAGAAACTCTGCCTCTGCTTTAACAACTTCATTGAAGTGAATCTTTAGTTGAGACCCTCACATTTCTTTAAGTATTAATGTGATCTGGGGGATGAGGGGTATGATTCTCTAAGTTACTTTGTAAGTAATAGATTGATATGTCAGTTCTTTTGGGTTGTATGTTGTAATTGGTTTTCTTGTTAAGTAATTTCACTGGTTTTCCTACTTTTACATTTCCAGCTTTTCAACTTATCTGCTAGCTTGTAGATACAGGAAGCTTGAGGTACAGGTGACACTTGCAAGTTGTGATCAGCATGTTTATAGTAGGCAATATTACATCATTTTTAACATTGTTTTCCTCATCAGAACTAGTTTGTTCTTTGATTTTGAGACAATACCGTCTCATAGAAGAAAGGAAAAAAAAAAGAAGGAAAAAGCTCAATGTTTTTCAGCTTTATCAAACAGACAAACCAAGCTGCTCAAGTTGCTTTCTATGGATGATGCCAAACGACATCCTAAGACATACTAAAGAATATCCCTAAAGTTTTGTTGTGCATTTTACTATAGAGGCAACAGTCGTTGGGGATAAAAGTAACTCTGTGACATCAAGCACTGATGACAACAACACAAATCCTTCTGCAGGAGAGACTAGTTGCTCTGAAGGGAAGAACGCAATGGGGTGTCAGTCAGAAACCCTTGAGAGCAACAACGTGGCAGAGAAGAAGGTGGCATCAGAGCTCCCTCAGGAACTCTCAGGTACAGAAGGCACTGTTACCAATGCCTCTGTAATTTGGGGACTGTTAAGTTTTTCTCTCTGATTTGTCCACTAAAACCATTCACAGCGTATATCACTCATGCTGTTTGCTTGCAGTGCCATCCTTTACTGCTACGTTGTCATTAACATTTCAAAGTTAATTTTCTTGCAACTAGTGCTGGAAATTTGTGGTCCTTTGTGACATTAGCATTTGTTTCCATGCCTTCCAAAGATGACTATGGCTAAGCTTTTCATGTTCTATTTTCTGTAGATTTTATTTTTTCCATATTGATCCATAATGATTTTTAGCATCCTATCAAAGTTGATTTCAAATTCTAATTTGCTGCTGGCTTGTTTATTATTTTAACCTCTCATTTACTGTATGAATTACTAACAAACAAAGCATTTTCATTCAAGTGAGTAAAGCATTGCGCAGAAATGTCAAGGTCGAAGTTGTCATGCTAGGAATTTTAAACAGATGTCAGAATTATAAGCATAGGGGGTCTTGTATTTTAATATGTCTTGTTCTACCATGTCAGTGGTTCAAAAATAGTAATACACACTATTTAGTAATCTAAAAAACAACAAACTTTTGATTTAGAAATAAATGGGACTTAATTGCATAAGATACCAATGTACTATTTTAGAATTATAACAAATGCATTATAATTCTATAATATTATCATTCTACAGTATCTGTGATGTAGTGATGCTCAGTGTTTCAGAACACAGTAGTAAAGGTTTTCTCTCCTACAGAAATAGATCTCCATTCACATACAGATCACAGTTCTTGAACTTGCATACGTAAATGCATCCAAACCTTGTCATTAACTCTGTTCAAAGGAGGAGATAGTGAATGTTAAGATTAATCCACAATCTGGAAGCTTCATAATATACTTTTTTTAATAGATTCCTAGTGCATGGGACAATAAGCATGCATTTTAGATACTTGACCAAATATATCTCTGTTTCTCATATGAGTTTTATTCAATTTTTAAGTTAAAATAACTGCATAAAGGTTTAATGGAAAAGTTACATATCCTATAGCTTTGTTGCAGACACGTTTATGGGTTAGTATTTTGTTTTAAAGTTTCACTTGTATATTTATCATTATTTCTTTATTATACTTCCACAAGTACTTTTCTCATTCCAAAGCTTCTAGCTTATTTTAAAATGACCAAAAATTTTTGGTCTTGGTAGGAAGTGTATGTATATGGAGAAGGTTCTTATTTCTGTCTGATTTACTGTATTCATAGTGATAATTCTGTTCCTGTGATGAAATATCCATTTGAGACTGTTGATTCATAGGCAGGGGGGGATACTGAAGCAGTATCAGTGAGGCAGCTACCCCCAGAGGGGGAAAACTGAAGTAAAATGAAAAGCTAGACAAAAATGTTTGTCACTTGTCTGTCACCACCTTGTTAAATACAGTTCGGATATTAGTCTTTTATTAAGAGTCTAGATTGGGTACTTCCACTGTCTTTCAGACAACATGCACCACAAATGGTTCCATTTTTCCTCTTAGTCGAAAGGGAAATGGATTGAACAGTGGTGCATGCAGGGTTGGGATCTTTTAAGAACCCCAGAATACTTTACCAAATGGTCTTTCTGCTAGGAGCAAGTGTTTCACAAAAGGGAAGTTTTATTCTGTCACCTTTCTTAAAATCAACAGTGTGATGTGGCAGTGATGTCCATAGCTGTTGAGACAGACAGTAACAAGGACAACTGAGGACCAAGAACCCATTTGTTTTATGGAGCTTGAAGCAACACTTAGACGCATCAGATTGTAAGAAAGAGGCTGATTTGAGGTTTGCAGAGGAGTTTAGAAGCAGAGCGGTGCCAATTGACCTGAAATCTGTAGGATTCCTCAGAATTACTGTGCTAAAGAAGAGATAGTCAAAGACTTGGTGGAATACTGGAGGTCAACTGAAAAGTGTAAGCTAAAGAACAAGAGAATAAAATAGGTTAAAGCTGCTGGAAGGCCAGATTTCATGAAATCTGCATTCTGAAAGCAGAGCAGAGTCTCAGCAGAGAGTTCTCTGTGAGTGCATCTATAGGAAAAAGAACGTCTCCTAGTTAAAACATATTCATACTTCATGTAAATATGAATTTCAGCCCTTCAGAGCCATAGAAGTGGAAACTGCTTGAAGATGCTTTCATGGATACAGTGCTCTGGAGGGAATTAATATTTTATAGGTGCTTCCCTCCAGTCCAGCAAAACATGTTCATCTGGCCTTTATTTGATGAAAAATTCAAAACCCCAAAAGATTACCTTGATCTAATTTAAAAGAAGAACTAAAAACGAAGTTGTTCTCTTGTAGAAGAAACTGGTCAGATGATCCCTAGCAACAGTAGCAGTGCATCTGCTGCACCTCTACAGTCAGATGTTGAAAACAGCAATGGCAGTGAGCTGGGCTCTGGGCAGAATGA
>JAVHNF010025445.1:20003-34746 GCA_034783455.1 Micropsitta finschii | reverse complement strand
GTTTAGATTGGATATAAGGAAGAAATTCTTTACTGTGAGGGTGCTGAGGCACTGGAATGGGTTGCCCAGGGAGGTTGCAAATGCTCCATCCCTGGCAGTGTTCAAGGCCAGGATGGACAGAGCCTTGGGTGCCATGGTTTAGTGTGAGGTGTCCCTGACCATGGCGGGGGGGGTTGGAGCTGGATGATCTTAAGGTCCTTTCCAACCTAAACCATTCTATGATTCTATGAATTTGTATCAATGACTATAGAAGCTGCCCAGGAGCATGTTGCTCATATATGAACTTCCAGTGACGGTGAAGTGAAACACTATAGTTGTTATAGAGTCCTATCATGCTGCAGATTTGCACCCTGATTTATCCAATTGCTAACCTTCAGGGTAACTTGCAGCCATTTGCATTCAGAGGTGCAAACTGCAGGGCAGTAACAATACTTACAACCTGTTTATGTGTTACTGGTCTTATATCCATCCTTGCACAGTGGCATGTATGTGTACTTCCACCTCACATCCCCAGTTTTTCACTGAGATTTGCTCTTGCCTCTTGACCTGAAGATGAGCCTCTGGACCATTTGGATAATCTGTGGCTTCAGAAGCTGCCATAGACTCAAAAGTGGAGTCATATGGGTGTAAAATTATTCACAATTTCTTAGAGCAAAAAGGTAAAAATCATTAATATTGGTTTACCTACTTTGGCCTTATAAGAACATAGGAACAGTACTGCTGGATCAGACAAGGGGTTTATTTTGTCAGTTCATGAGATTGGCCAATAACGTTTGTCTGGGAAAGCTGTTGAAACAGGGCTCAGGTACAGTTATATTTCTCTGGGATATGCTTCCAGTCTTCAGCAATCTGCAGTTCAGAAACTTCATATGCCAGATTGCTATATCTTAGTGTTTAAAAGCCTTTGGCGATTTTTCCTTTTAAATTAATCACCTTTTGAATACTTTAGAAGATCAAAACCCATATTCATCTGAAGGTGCTATCATAATTTACAGATCTTGGATCTCCATCAGATCATCTGTGCAAGGTACCCTGCAATTGTGAAGACACCATCCCATGTTCAGCCTACTTCACACCCCACATGGTTGTGCCATGGCAGCCCATGTTCAGGACAAGGTGTAAACCAGACATCATGAACCATAAAATAACCCAGTAGCAAAGGCAAAACGAGAGCTCTGGGACTTCTGGGCTCACTTAAAGGAATAAAACAATTCCCTGCCAAGTGCAAACAAAGGATGGAATCTGCTGCTCTGTTCACCCACCTTAAGAAACACCTCCTCAAAGGTTGGACGTCGTTCAGGTGCTTCACCCCAGCATTCCTTCATTACCTGGATGCACCTCAAGGGGGCCAACTCAGGGGCAACATTTGGGCGGCACAGGGGAGGGGGCTTCTTCACTTTCTTGATGATTTCTGTGACAAAGAGAACGGGAAGCACATTGTAAGATGCAGGGTCTTGGTGGGGACAAAGGACATGGATCTTCGCACCTGTCCCTTGCTCACTCCATCACCCATCACTGTTATTCCTCACCATCCAATGGCTGGTTCTGCTTTCCACTTCCAGGAGTCTCTTGGAGGATTTGAAAGACAAGAGATCCATCTGCCACCTTGTCCCCTGAGAACCAGGTTATGAGCAATAAAGTGGCTGGATGGGGAAAGGATGTGTGACGGATGAACATGTGATAGACAATACTGCAGGGTTGTGTTCAATGAAATAGCCTCTGACTCTTTCTATTAGGATCTGCAGTCCTCTAAGAGAGCAGAGGGATATGGATGAACCCAGACAGGAAGGATACCAGGCTGTGATGCTCCATTGTTAACTGGGAACCAGTATGTAGGAGGTTGATGGGAAGGGAGACAGTGGAAAGTATTTTAAGGGGGAGAGTTTGGGTTCATAACAATGTCTGGGAAGTGACTCCCTATCCAGAGGTAAAATAAAGACTAACAAAGAACCGGGCTCGGGCTTTTAGACCTTAAGAAGTCAGTCCTTGAATTTGCACCTTTTAGCTAAAACATCATTAGAGAGAAGGAGTGAAGCTGCAGGTTTCATTGACAGCTGAAGGATGGAGGATTGTGATGTCTGAACCCAACCCTGACTTCAATTTAGGTATTTCTTAATAAGGATATTCTGGAGGAAAAGTGGTTTTTGTACGGTAGAACTTTACCTTCCTGCTTAAAATAAAAACTCCAAGTGATTGTATTTGAAGGTTTCATTTTGCATAGTGCAGAGCATTCAAACGGAGTGAAAACCACCCTCTTTCTGTCAAGAACCCTGCATTTCCACAGCTGTTACTGTGAGTACCCAAAGCCTTTCAGTGTTGACAGTTTACTTTAAAGCTCTTTGGCTCATCCCGCCAATCTCCACCAAATGAACTAAACAAAGCACCTGGCCCAGATATTTCCAAGGGGCAGCCAAGAGGAAATGCCTTTCCCAGTCAGTTTTAAAGTTCATGCCATAGGCATGAACACTGTAGGCCACCTGTTCCAGATTGGTAGTTCACCATTAGGGGGATAAAAACATATGGGAGATGATTGGAAGTGTGCGAACACTCTTTTAAAGTGACTGTATGTGCAGCCATCCTGTTGCAGAGGATGGATATGATTTGGTTCTATGCTGGATGTATTTTTTAATTTATGACAAGAAGGAGCCTTTGGCACATATGAATTTGTCACCAATTTCACTGTTCAAAGTGATCACTTCAAGCCTGATGTGTAATTTTAACCTCTTATCCTGCTGCTTGGATGTAGTCCTATTACCCCAAATAGTACTTTCCTCAGATGGCAGCAAAATAAGACCAAGAGGTCTGCATTAAAGACCCTATATACCAGTATAATTACATTCACACTGTAACTACTATATTACTATAACAATTCCAAAGTCGTGGATAAAATAGCTATGTCAATGTAAGTCACATGAAGGTCATGCCTCAGCAGCAGCAATGGATTTACTTTGATTAGATCCATGACAAGAGAGGACTTGAACATCCAATCCAGCTTCATATCTTCATTCCTCAACAAGTCCTCCAGGCTCCCTCGGGAGCAGTACTCCGTCACTATGGCAAAGATGCCACAGTCAGAGAAAAAGCCCAGGAACAGATTCACATTTTCATGACGCAGATGTTTCATCTGAAACAAGAGAGGGGATCACAGCAAGACCAAGTCAGACAGGTACCTTTTGTTCTTAATATCTAGTTCTTTATATCATTAGATGATCTGATATCATTGTACTACCAAACAGTTCTGCACACAATGGAGAAGAAATGTTTGCTGCTTACTTACACTCTGTAAGCTTTCCTTTTCTTAGTCTATCCATTAAGACCAAGAAAGCAAGACAGCAAAAGCAAACTGAAGAGAAATTCGTTTAAGACAAGCTGGATTGGATCTTCCACTAGGACAAAATGGCTTCCACTGGGGTAAATTGAGTTCAGCACGTGGAGTCTTGCTCCAGCTTTGATATGGTCTGGAAAGCAACACCACGCCTGGAGGATCCAAAGGCATTCATCAGTGATGCCTTTGGAAACATGCCCTGCTAACTCTAATATATTTATATACATAAAAAAGTACCTACTATGTTAGCAGTAGTTAACTACTATGCTAACTACTAGGCTAACTACTATGGAAACATGCCCTACTAAATCTGATATATTTATATACATAAAAATGTAACTACTATGTTAGCAGTAGTTAACTACTATGTTAATTACTATGTTAATTACTATGCTAACTACTATGTTAATTACTATGCTAACTACTATGTTAGCGGTACCTGCCAACTACTAATGGCCTTGAATATGGAAAATAAATATATTTGCTTGTTATTCAGTTATAACAATAAAATTAAAGACTAAAAGTAAAACTAAGAAACATCTTAGCTGGAGACACAGAAATCCCAGAGAAATGCACAACCGTGCTTGTGCCACACTGCCAACATGAAAATAGCTACTGGTGCATCACCCTGCCCTGATACAGGCAGGGATGACTCCCTCCAAACTGCTCTGCTTTTGCAGACAAGGTCACTTAAAGGACTCATTGTCCATTCAGCACTGCACCAGCTTTGACATGAGTAGGTCCGGGGTGGGCCTCTGCAAGCTGCTGCCTCTGACACATGGGATATTGGTAAGTCAGATGCAATCATGCATGGTCTATTCCACCAGATTTCACTGGTCAAGACTCACTGACAGCCAGTGAATAAACAGGAGATAAGGAGAATAACAACATGCTGCAGTCACCAAAGGTCGAGTCCAAGATCAGGCTGGGCAGACCCTTGGGCTATATGGTCTAGTTTGTGGTGTCCCTGCCCATAGCAGGAAGCTGGAACTGGGTGAGCTGAAGGTCCTTTCTAACTCAAACCATTCTATGATTCTATGAGAAGTCCCCCGAGCAACCTTCCCTTCACACACCCTATCATCCCCTGTTCCTACCTTCCTCAAGATGCTGGTGGAGCTTTGCCGCAGATGGTGAGCTGCTCCCATCTCGAACTTTTTCAGCCATACCCAGTCTCCCTGTCCAAAATGCAATGGGTGAATGGTAGAGGAAGTCATTGAGCAACAGGTAATAGTGGGACTTGGGTCTGAATTCCAGACTTTGAAAGTGGTTGGGGATTTTCAGTGTTCTTGGCAGTGGATGCTTTCTATACTGCACCCTTATAAGAATATCCACAGCAAACCCTCAAAAAATGGGGCAAGGCAGGACCTTTACCTGTATTAGAACGTCTTACCTGGAAGGTGTATTTGTATCTGATAAACAATGATAAACTGATTAAAAGGGTGCCCAGAGAAGCTGTGGCTGCCCCATCCCTGGCAGTGTTCAAGGCCAGGTTGGATGAGACTTGGAGCATCCTGCTCTAGTGGAAGAGAGCACCCTGTATGTGGCAGGGAGTCGGAACTGGATGAGCTTTAAGGTCCCTTCCAACCCAAACCAGCCTGGGATTCTATGATAAAGGAAAGTAACTCTCTCCAGAGTTTCTCTCTGTTATCAATGATCCAGTTTATTTTGCTCTTTTTCAGGAAAAATTGACAGCCATTTTTTCTAAAAGCTGCATTTTTAGGAAAGAACTGATGGATTGGGTGAGTTTTCTTGGCCATTGCCTCTGCTTAAACACTTTACAGTCCTATTGGCACACAGGGGAATTTGCTACCCTTTATTCTGTGTATTTGGATCCTTGCCTTGCAAGAAACGTCCTTGTTGGAGATGTCACCACCTAAAGCCTGTTTTGTAAGAAAGATTCTTCATGGTCCCCTTAGGTGGTGACATCTCTAATGAGGACCAGACCTGGAAATACTACAGACGGATGTTGAATACCACCACTCCACATGTCTGCAGGTGTGAGGCTGAGGGTTGAAGCAGAGTCACCTTAAACACTGCTTGGGGGTAACTTATTTTCACCCTTAAGGTCCATCAGCAGCATTCCCATGCTGGGACCTACAGTACTGCAGCCCAAGACTTCCCTCCCTCGAGCATCTCAGTGGACAGTAGTGGTGGGAGAAGGCTGCCTGAGGTCCTCAGCTACCTCATACAGAGCCACGTTGGAGGTTTCATAGGTGGCAGCTTCACTTTTCAAGGAGGAGGAGCGGGTGACAGATTTCAGGCTTCTGCTGTCTGCTGCTATGCTGTTTGCTTCAGTCAGACTGTCCAAAGTCATCCTCTGAAAGGAAAGAAAAGTAGGTGTAGGACAGTTACCACCTTTGGATGTAACCCTCTCCTCCAGCTCTGCCCCTGGCCATACATTCACCCATGCTAACAACCTCCCAGACTTCCCATCTCACCCCTCTCGGTACCTCTACAGGTCAATTCTATAGGGCTGAATCACTACATCAGCACTTCAGGTGATGGAAATGCTGTGGATTGGGGGAAACAGCAGACAAGGCAGGTGTTCTTCTGAATAAGGCACAGGGAAGTGTCTCCTCTGGCATAGGCAAGAAGCCTGAACCTGTGCCAGTGACCTAGGCAAAGGGATTGCTCCACAGCAGTCCATATCATTGGCATGGTCCTCGTCTATGCCAAGTAACATCCTCCCAGGAGATCCCCAGCTCTGGGCAGGAGCCAGCACAGGCTAGGAATGGTTCCCAATAAGTAATTAAGATGCAGGCACTTCACTTTAGAGGGCAAGATGGTTTAGCTGTATGGACATGAACTATGCTGCACCATCTAACCTCAAGAACAAAGAATAGGGGCTGGTTGGTAGAATAAAAGCAACCAAGGGTATTATTTTACATCATCATAGCAGCTCTGACACTGCATGTGCATCTAATATGAGACTCAAAAGCACTCTGCAAATAGGAAATCTTCTGATATGCAGGGAAAAAAGAGACATGGAGAAGTGAAGAACTTTCCCAGAGCTTCATGGGTATGAAAATACCAAACAGCAAACCTGGTTTTGAGCGTCCCACCAGGTTACTTACAGCAATGGAAGGACTTACCTTTTTCTGCAGCTCAGGGTTGATGAAGATGAGGTCATCTAAGGTCAGTATGATCTTGTTAGGTCCCCTGAATAGCTGGCTGTTCAAGATACGGTGCCTGCAAGGTTTGGAGAGTCACAGTTAACATTTGTAGGTAGTGACCAGCTTACACCACCTCTAAGTCCCCCACATCTACCTTCCCTCAGTATTAAGTGGCAGTGGGGATGGGCATGGGTGAAAGCAGAAGGCAAATTATGATGCCCTGACTTGGACCACATCCCTCTGAGTGAAGGGTTATCCAGTTCACACACTACAAAAGCTATAATCTCAAAGGGTCAAAGAGATGCCTTGAGTTAATCTGGTTACAAATATGAATCAGATATGTATGTAATGCTTGCTTTGCTTTGCTCAGTTTTATTTTTCCTAACCCAGATTATTCTCCATTAGGAAAGAATAATAGGTTTTATTAGAGCAGCCAATATGCCTGGTGAGCAAACAGCTCTCAGGCACACCAGCTTTTCTTAGGAACTGAAAGTGAATCACAGGCAACTTATAAAAGGTGCCTGAACACGTTACCATCAAAATATGCTGGTTAAATCCCTATATTGTAACACGATAAAGTAATGCACACAGCAAAATACCTCTTTGTAATGACTGTGAGCTCATAAAAAGGGAAAGCTACAGGGGATGAGCAGTTTGGTGTGCCTAGTATAGTGCAATGCAGCCTGGAGGGCTTAGAAGCAGTATTGCTGAACCGGTGCTGTTTCTCTTGGTCAGGAGTAATTAGATCAAGAAGACTATGCTGATTCAGACCTACTTCTTCCAGGACATGAGCCAGATGGGATGTCTACCACGCACTGTGTAACACAGGACAAGTGTGCTCCTGGCATCTCCACAGGATACTGTGCCCATTTTCCAAGGGATGACTCTCTGCATTCTTTGGTAGACTATTAGATTTGCAGAAATGCCACAGGCAAGACAGAAAGTTCAGTATAGCCACCAGACCAGCAAAGACACTACTTGTTGCTTGACTGCATCCTTCTACTTTCTCAGCTTCTCTTTAATTGGCAAGGCAGAACAAACCACAAGAAATGGTGCGTTGTCAAGGACTACATTCATGGCATCGTTTAAGCAGACTTATGTCCACTTCATGCAAATCATTACTGAACATTCCAGAGTTCCTTTGTTAGTTTTTAGCTGGGATACATCTGACGCTAATACCCAACACATGGCTATTCTAGGGACTCAGGGAAGAAGCAGAATTCACACGCCATCATTCTCAGCCCACTGTTTCAATGGATGTCAAGGTTTAACACTGAACACAAAGCACACTACATGTATTAGACAGTCAGAAACTCATCAGGCAGGAACAGAGAGAAGGCAGATGAAAGCTCCTCCATTGCTCTCCATGTCATTTTTTTGTTTAAGGAACTTCGGTTACAATACTGTACATCTGATCTGCACACACCTAAGATTTTTCCTGATGAAAAGGATGCCTTTTGCTGGCTGCTGTAGAGGGAATCCACTAAAATAACTACACATCACCACAATTCACTTTTCTAATGTATGTGCCACTCTGGGCATTTTATAAGAGCACAGACAGCTTTTTGGAGTTCAGGAGTCTTGGCCACATAATCACAGGCATCACTTGGGGTGATTTTGATCACCTTTCTCTAACCACCTTGCCACCCATCTTATCTTCATGCAAAAATCTCATCACTTATGTACCTTTCACCTATCCTCCAGAAAACCTTGCTTGGTCAATCACATCATCTCCCCCAAACGTGGAGGAAAGCATCCTTCTGCCGAAAGCAAAGCACAGATTGGAGAGCAATTCATTTAAGGTCATGCAGCAGATCCCTGGCAGACCTAAGACCAGAGCTCCCACATTTGAACTCAGACCATGCTGTGGTTTAAATTTAGTTCCAGACATGCCCTTCCCTCACATAAATCATTGTCTGAGTCATGCTAGACTTCTTTTCCTGCCTTGCAGACAGCCATACATCTTTATTTACTACTGAGCCTTCCCAAGAACAGTCTAGCACTTGTGGAACAGCTTACAAGTAAAGTAGGCAGAAAGATTATCTTCTATTTACTTAATTGTAGAGGCTGGTAGCCAAAGGAATAGAGTGGGATTTTAAAATGCAGATGGATGGAGCAACCTCCTCAGTGTCTGCAATTAAAAGATATCAGAAGCAGCTGTGTGTCATAAGGGAGAAAGCTGTTTGGGGTGTTGCTTGCTGGGTGGCCTGATATCATCTGGGTTAGGAAGGATGATTCAGAAGTGGAAGGAAAACATGTTCTGGGAAGATTTGAGAGGCAAAGCTGTATGGGACAGTCCAGGAGCTTTGTTCCATTGAACTCAGTGCTGTTGAGTAAATATGCCTTCTAATTTCAGTCTAATTTCACTCTCGTTTCAGTCATGTACCACGTACACATCAATAATGAGAGACAGATTACTCCAGAGGCTATTTTGGAGCAGATTACTTTAGGTTATGGCCATAGTGTCCTTGATAAAAGCAACCCATAGCTGTTGGACCAGCTAGGTCATGCTGGATTATGTCTGCCTTGGGTATAGAGTCAGGACACAGGTTTGACCTATGCAACTGTTTGAAACTGTCCTTTCCCAAGCTTCATTTGCTCCATACATCCCATGCCCAGAATAATATAGATGCAATGTGGATGACGAGGGAGCTGGATTCCAGGGAGTGAATCAGTTTGGTAATAAAGAGGTATCCTAATTAATTGCCCCAAACCCTCTCCAGAGATGTTCTCTTTAGCACATGGAGAAAATAAAGAGGGTCAGCCTAAGTGCTTCATGGGAAACAGGATTATATTAGGACCAGAAACCCAAGCAAGAATGATCTGGGTAAGGAAAAGACATTTAACATGGCAGCCCACTCAGTTTCTACCCCAATGTTCTCAAAGCAGATTCCTGTCTTTGATTTATGTGGCATACTTTTCACTTCCAAAGTGATAGCCACCTTCTTAATGCTTCAGAACCATCATCTAGCTAATCTTCCCAGCAACAGACTGCAATCCTCTTCCAAACCTGGACTGGTTTAAAGGTACAGTGGCTGCTCCTGAGACTGCAGAACCAATTCCCACAGCGCTCAGGCCACTATCACTTAATAAAGTTGAATTGGGTTTGTGTTTAGGGCTAAGGAAAAGTGTGAGGATCCTTCTGCCTGGGGAGGAAGGAGCTGCAGAGACAATGTGTGATGAACTGATCACAATCCTGTCCCCCTGCACCACTGGTGGGGAGGAGGTAGAGAATTCAGGAGGGAAGTTGAGCCCAGAAAGAGGGAGGAGTGGGGAGAAGGTGTTTTATGATTTGGTTTTATTTCTCATTATCCTACTCTGATTTGATTGGTAATAAATTAAACTAATTTCCCCAAGTTAAGTCTGTTTTGCCTATTACAGTAATTGGTCAGTGATCTTTCCCTTATCTTGACCCATGAGACTTTTGTGATATTTTCTCTTCCCTGTTTAGCTGAGGAGAGCGGAGTGATAGAGTGGCTTTGGTAGGCACCTGGCATCCAGCCGGGGTCAACCCACCACAATACTGTGTTGAAAATTAGACCTGCCTTATTCCTTCTACATGTCAGTGTCAAGATCTGTCTAGCAATGTAGTAGTCTGTGTTTCCTTCCAGTGCCTTCAGTATTTACTAGTTTAGAAAAACTTCTGGGATCTTGGAGAAGGGAGACCTGAACTTTGTTTTGGTGTAAGCAATGTCCAGAATGTGTGCCATCTTCACTTTAAGTACTAAGGATGATAGGCTGGAATTGAAATTTGGTCTGTTTGGTTTTCCCTGTTACATTCTAGAGAGGATAATGAAAATTTGACTTGCATGTGTTAATAGAATAGGACAAGTGCTTTTAGAGTAGTTTTAATGGTCTGATAGAATTGCAGAATTGCAGACACTTTAGGTTTGTTTGTAAATAGCAAGAATCAAAGCAGTGCAAGAAAATAAAATAGTATTTTGGAAAACTTCTGATGAGAAAATTTTTCTTACTCTTTCAAGCTTTGTTCATCATACCTTGGCTTCTAATGGTGGAATTATGTCAGGATGTTTTAGCCATGAAAGCTGTTACCTAGAGAGACTAAAGTTTCTGTAGTGTTATATCTAAATGAAAATATAAAATTTAATGACTGAAGATGAGAAAGTAGGTAAATTACCACACAAATTGCATAAATCATCTCACAGATAGCAAGTCTTCATTACATTATGCTATTTTGGTTGCAAACACATGGTGGTTTATTGGTCTTCTGACCAAACTGGAAGCACAAGTGTATATTCTAGAAGAGTATGTGTTGCATTAAGAATATCACAGACTACTGTCACGTAAGGTCATAATACTTATTAAGGAGAGAAGAAAGAAGACACTAAGGAGAGGAGTTTTTTTGCAAGACTTGTGATTTGTAATTCTCTATCCTGAAGATGATCATGAAATACTGGCATAGATAGGGAAAGGAGGAGAGAAATAGAAAGGCAGTGGTAGAAGGACAGTATCTTGAAACAGAAGACTAAGATAAACAAGTTCTGTATTTTCTGGTATCACACAGCTAGCATTCTTTTTTAGTTGATGGGTTTTTGAGAGACCTTTCTGTCTGTGAGTACCTTTTTAATAGGCTTTAACATCCAGGTGAGGCATGTAAAACTTGTCAAATGATTGGTATGGTTGATTGCATTGGACACATTAAAAAGTTTGGAAAGTATACAAGCACTAAAGCTGGGTGCAGCTGCTGAAATCGTTATTTTGAGGAGATACTGCAGATACTTCAGTCTGACCTGAATTTGCAGTATTCCAAACCTTTTTTCTTTTCTGAATGCACCTGAATGGAGCTTTTGTCAAAGAACAGTGGCATGTTTAATACAGGCATTCAAGAAAGGAAGTGGAAAATAGTTTTGGCAGGGAGAGGCTTTTCTGAAAGAATGGAATTGGATCTAGAAAACATTATAATAATAAGAGATACTGGCTTGTGCATTTCTTCTAGCAGAAACCTACACGCAAAAGAAATTAATGGCTGTACACGACTCAAGCTCTGAGACTTAAAGGGGGATTTTAGGGCATGTTGTTGTTATGAAAAAGTTTTCACCATTGAGTGGTTAGTTAGGCAAATCAACTGATGTAAATGTAATCCAGATCTGAATGGAAATCTAATAAACATTCTGCCTTCAGGACTGGGAAAAATCTGAAAAGGGCATAGCAGACTCCCTGGAGAAGCTAAGATCATTCAAAAAAAAGCTTTCCCAGCCTTTACCAGAACACCATGATGAGTTGCATGCAGAGCAGATTCGTTGCAAGGTAAAGCACTTGTTCTCTGTTGACTGTTGTCTTATCTGCCTGCCTTTGTGCGGTAACCTCTTCTATTGTTAATAGGCTTCACATTAGTGACATAGAAATCAGTCAGCCATCCCTGTAACAGAAACTATCCATGTAATATTTGGTCATCATAATACCTGAGTGATCTCACTATAACGTGAATTCCTCAGGTTAAATATAGATCTGCTCACAGTGAAATCAGAACAGTGTCAGAAAAGTAGTGTAGAAGCATTAAATACTGCTGTGTTTTCATTACAGAAATTCTAACTAAAAATGTAAACTCATGGTATCTAAACTGATGGTTTATTGCTTTTTATTTGAGGGGAGATTACTGGGGAGGTCTTAGATAACATTTCTATTCTATATTCTTTTCAGTTTAGAAATGGATTAGTACTTGAAAATATTTTCAATACAGAGAAATCCAAGCCAATACTTGGAATTCTCAAATACCTTTGAACTTTAGAGAGATTTGAGTAGTATATTAGTTTGCAACTACTTGTTACAAGATTGACATATTACCTATTGGGGATTTACTTCTCTAATAAATGAAAATATTGTTATGTGTGGGGTTGGTGTTTGCTTTTTCTTTTAAACGCGACTGAAACAGTCTGCTTGAAATTGAGGGTCTACTTCTGAGCTTTAATCCAGCGGCATAGCAATGCTTGTCTTCGTGCTTCTCTACATTCAGATTTTTATTTGTTAGCAAAATGGTCCTTTTTCCTTCTGAACTTTGTTTAAGGAGTTGGAGAATGCTGTTGAAGGGTGGACAGATGACCTTGCACAGCTCTCTTTGCTGAAAGAGTCCCTGTCTATATATATCAGTGCAGATGATATCTCAGTCCTCAGTGAGCGCATAGAGCTTCTGCACAGACAGTGGGAGGAGCTGTGCCACCAGGCAAGTACTATTACTGAGCATTGATATGAGTATGCACGCTACAAAAGTGTTGGGAGAAAACTTGAATGCAAGTGACAGCTTTTAAAAAAGACACATGAAAGCACATGTAGATTCAAAACAACTTGTGCTGAATCAGGGAAAACAAACATTGAAATTCTTCCTTCAGTTATTGTTAGCATTTCTAGATCTCTTGAACTTTGTCATAGCCCTGAGGTCATATTTATGCAGCTTTGGAAAAAACAACAAAGTCATACTGTGTGTTGTTACACTGTGACATGGCTTGGTTGGTTAAAACACAGAAGTAATACAGTTTGCTGTGCTTTGGTGAAGGAGCTGTGGTCAAAAAGGATGTCCCCTCCCAGCTCTATTATACCTTCAGTTCTGCTGGTAGCTTCTGCTTCTTCAGACGTTGTTGTCTGCATTTCTGTTAGTCTGAGGATGACTTGTCTGCAAAATGAAGAGTATTGTTTGAATTTTCAGGTGAAACATGCTATTTGTGTGTTTCTTTCCTCCATTTTGCACTTAGGAATCCAGGTAGTAGGGTCTCCCTCACACAGCTTTTCAGATTATCCTCATGTTATTTCTGTGGTTAAGTAGAGATTGCACTCCAGATATACTGGGGCTAACTTTGAACTAGTTATCTCATGTAGGGCACCTGTGAAAGCTTCAAAAACACCCCTAAAGCAGGAAAAAATGCTTCACAATTAACATCACAGAACTTGTTATGAGTGAGATGCATTTGAATGAGCCAATGTAGATGCATCTAAAACTATGGTGCAGTCACTGCATGTATGTTTATGGCAAAGGAGGGAGCCAAGTAAAAAAGTTTTGTCTTAGTTTTGTGCATACTGAGTGTTTCAGGATGTAACCTAGTGCAATACTTTGTTCAACCATTGCTTATATCCGGAAAGCTGCCAGGAAGTTTAGAACCGCAAAAGGGAAATGTGAGATGACATGTATGCCCCTGTTAAACCTAACATGGTAGTTAAAGAACACATCACTTCTGTTGATGAAAGGGTGGATGCAGACTTCACCTCAGCTGAAATGCTGATATAATGTCAGAAACGATGCAGATTGCAACAGGGGGGAAGTAAGTGGTAGTACAAGCGTCTGAAACTGGAGAGATTGCTTTGTTGCTCACACTCTGCTGCTATTTTGATTTCAGTGTCCATCTTTGTCTGTTGCTATTCATAGTCTGAGATGGTACCACTGCTATAGCAATTTCAGAGAATCGTAGAATGGCTAAGGTTGGAAAGGATCTTAAGATCGTCTCTGGTTTGCTTTAATGGCAAGAATGTGCCTGGAACACTTCTGCAGGGCCAGAGGAGTTAGAGCAGTTCACATTGAGGCATGAAGTGTTTCAAGCATCTCTTAAATGCATTTACTATTTTGTTTTTATTTACTCTCTGCAAATGTCTTAAGGTATCCTTACGTCGACAACAAGTTACCGAGAGGCTGAATGAGTGGGCTGTCTTCAGTGAGAAGAACAAGGAACTCTGTGAATGGCTGACACAAATGGAAAATAAAGTTTCTCAAAATACTGACATCCTCATAGAAGAAATGATTGAGAAACTTAAAAAGGTATAGTGCAGCGCATATACACTTACATGCTGTTCTTTAACTGCTTACTTGGTTTGTACTGAAAATAGGATACTGAATTAGTGGAAATGGATATTTTGCTTTGTGCTGTTTATAAGTTCTAGTAAGACGCTGTGTGTGTGTGTTCTCTTGCTGTGTGCAGCCTTTCCTATCTTTCTTGAGGTAGGACCTCCCAGGAGATAAAAAATTAACTGAATGCGAAGTCAGAGGCATCTAAGTGGTTTACTGAATGTCCGATCAGAATTGCCTGTAATGATATGAACTATAGCAGATATATATATGCTTTGGTTTGTTGGTTTTGTTTTGGTTTTTTTTTTATTTATTTTCTGATCAGTCATAGAATCATAGAATACCAAGTTGAAAGGGTCCTCAAGGATCATCTGGTCCAGCCTTTCTAATCAAAGCATGACCTAGACTACATGTCCCAGTACCCTGTCCAGCCGAATCTTAAAATTTTCCAGTGTTGGGAAATCCACCACTTTCCTAGGGAGATTATGCCAATGGCTGATTTTTCTTATAGATCGG
>JAVHNF010025445.1:0-13016 GCA_034783455.1 Micropsitta finschii | reverse complement strand
CGATCTGTTTTTCCATTTTCAGCTACTCAGCCATCACCCTCAACAGTTCCCAAAACAGAAGACCAGCGTCCTCAGTTAGGTGGGTGTTATTTTGTTTGAATTATGCCTGGGTCTGATGGAGTTTGATAAGCATGATGAGAAGGGCAGCTATCATCTACCAACCAGAAGCAAATTGCAACGTCTGATACAGACCACAAGTGGTATCTCCAGCTGGTGGCCACCAAGTACCCAGCTGTGTATGAGCTGGCTCTACAGCTGGATATGAGATGAAGTCTCCCATGGCCATTGACAAATGCTTTTAGTGATGTTTAGTGGCACTGATGACCTTGCAGAGTGAAAAAACAGTTAAACAAAGTACAATGGTCTAGTGTGAGTCATCCCTTCCCATGGCGGGGGGTGGAACTAGATGATCTTAAGGTCCTTTCCAACCTTAAACATTCTATGAGTCCATAAAAAGTAGAAGGTAAGGATGTCAAAAGACCATCTACTCTACAGTAGCTGAAGGCTAGTAGTTGGAAAACGTGCATGAGCAAAGAAATGAAAATGGATTGCAGCACAGAGATATTTATTTGGACTGGGCTTTGGGATATTAAAGAGGAAAATTAGAAGGATTCTCAGTCTTATCAGGAAACTGAGGAGAAAGTAGAAGTTTATGAGTTTGTAGACTAGTGGTTTTGCAAAATGGGTGCATTTTTTGTTCTCAAAGCAGCTAATCCTTGGGGTAAGACCTAGTCCTTTATTGTGAATTTGACTGTGTTTTGGACAGGTAGCTAGAAAGCACTACAGACATTCTGAGTCAGTTATGGCTTTTGTTAACAGCAGAAGGGTAGAAGTGGGAAATAAAAGAGATTTGTAGGATATTCTTAGCTCAGACTCTGAGCCTGTTTTTATCACATGGATTTCAAATCATTATCCTATTTTTTGTCATATCTAAATAAGATTGTATGCATGACTACATCTCATTAACTCATATGCATGCTGCCTGGGAAGTATTGCACTGCTTTTTGCCCAAATAGCATTTTATCTAATCTGACCTTCCAACTGTGAGAATCTTTCAAGAAATATACTGATGATTTATGTAAGTCCTTAGGATCATTTAATGGCTGTGTGTGAGCTGCACAGATTATTTAAATGTATAAAGAATGTAACATTTTAGATGTATAAAGAATGTAATTTGATTATCTTCTTGGCTGTAAAATGGGCAGCCATTTGAGAGCATCTGTCCAGAGATGAGGCAGCCCACTGATAGGGTTGTTCAGAGAGGCACTCCAGGCTGTGCTTGCAGCCCGTCACTTTGGTTTTTGTAATTCTGCCACAGATTTCCCTCTTTATCTGTTGTACTTAAGGAAATTAAGTTTTCACTTCTGAATGGAATCCTTTGAGGAAAACATTGGGATCCTGTGGGCATTGTGTGGCTGACACAGGCTCTTCTGAAAATCCTGGTTGCAAAGTTAATACAGGGATCTCTTACTGGACTAGTGACAAAGAACTGACCCAGCCACATTGCCTGGGTTCTCCATGCACTCTCAACCCTCTTCTTGAGGTTGTTTTGGCACAGAAAGAGTTAGCAATGGTGTGAAAAAATAAATGTGGCCTCACAAGAGAAGCCACTGTCCTTTCTGGAGGAGACTTCTATCCCATTACCTGTCTGTGCCTGTGGTCCCTGGCACACCGCAATGGTCTAGAGTATCAAAGGGTGCCTGTTGGTGCATCTGACTATATGCTTGTGCACACTAATAGAGTATAAAAGGCAAATGTTTATCCTTGCAATTGTTCACTTGCATACCCAATTTCAAGGCAAAACATGCAAATATTGCAATGCTGAGAAAGGAAACCCTTTCTCCAGTGTTGGACCTGCTGTCCCGTCAGGCAGTATACACTGCTCCTTAAAAGGTTAAGAAGTATCACCTAAAATATTTGACATCATTGCTACATGATTTTAAATCTTTCTTTCACAATTTTGTAGATCCCTATCAGATTCTTGGACCGACCAGCAGCCGACTTGCAAATCCAGGTGAGAAGAGATTTTGCTGATTTAGGAGATTTTGTTTTCACTGCTAGTATCTCCACTTCAGTTTTAAGCCAGACCTGGAAGATGATGTGACAGATTTTACCACTCTTCTGTATGACTCAGTGGAAGCTGATTATACCCAGTGTGTTGCAGGATTAGGTTTCTAAATTAAACAACGGTGGAACTGAGGTCACAGATTAAGACATGGAAGGTCACGTATTTTACTGTAAGCATCTACATATAAGCTAGGTATCTTATTTCCCGTTGTATTCATTGCAGACATAGTTAATATAGCTCTCTGTAGAGAGCTATTCAAATAATTCTCAAGTAGATGGTTACATTCAGTCACTCAAATACCTCATTAGAGGTATTTGAACTTCTCATATCAATAGGAGTTCACTTCAGTTGCCTAAACATCAGGATTTTGTTAAGTGCTGTAAGATACCCCATCTGGCCTCTAGCTACCCCTCCAGAAGGGCATGAGTCTTTTACCAATCTGCATCATGTGTCCCAAATTTTGCTAATACACAACAATGCCATAATGACCTTGACAAATAAAAAATATTGAGATCAATAAATTATATAGGGAGAAAAACAGGAAAGCATAATCTATTTGCAAAGAATAAGTGTGTTAAACATTTAAAAAATATTCTCCCACTTTAAGAAGAAGGCAACAGGGTGCACTCTGGACAGGGGCTTGTAGCACATTTTAGCTAAAGATGATGGACCTTCTTGGTGAGTTAATAACACTGATTGTGAGCTGTGCAGATTTCACTGTTCCTGCTCTGAACCCAGAGGACACACTGTGGCTGTACATCACCATAATCAACATAATAATCTGCCATAATGGCTTGACACTGTAAATTTGCTTCCTATTTCCCTTGGCTTAACAGCCACAGGACACTATGTTCCTTGTTCCACATTGCAGGTCTCTTCAACCCCCAGTAACAACATATCTTCTTACAAACATTCTATGGTTTTTCATGGCATGAAGTTGCCAAAGTAAAGTACTCAGCCTTTCCCTTTTTCCCAAGTAATATCAAGTACAGTTCTAGATTGGCTTATTCGTAGGCTAAACCAAACAGTTTTGCATGGCATAGGAAAGCAATTAAGTATTAAGAATAAAATTTTCCAAATGGCATAAGGCAGTGGGTTTCCAGGTGACACTGATCTTAACTGGAAGTGGGGGCCTGCCTCCCTTTAATTTGTTCATAAACCCCAGCTTTTACAATTTTGTCAAGCATCCGTTTGGTAGACTTTATTCCTGTGGAAGACACTAACGTGATCTGGATTAGGATACGCTATTAACATTTAGAAACAGAAGTCTTACACACCATCATGCCTGTGCTTTAACATGTTTTCTGTGTTTATAAATTGGTGGAATTACTCTCTCATTAAAAGGAAATTGACAGCAACCATTTATTTTCATAGGACTGTATATTACATTTGGAAGGCAAGTGTTTATGTTAGAACATATGTTGGATTGCTTATTCAAAAAGTTGTGTTTCGTCCAGTGCTGAACTGTTTATTGATTTTCAAAGGCTAATTCTCTTGTTATGTTTTGTGTATTAAAACTTGCATGCCTTGCTCATACCATGGATTCTTTTGTTTGTTTGTTTACTTAATGCATGTTAATGGAACAGAAGAAATTCATTAAGGATAGTTTGGATAAATATCATTTAAAAGAATACGGGTTTCAGTTGCACTGAAGTATAAACTGCTAATGGATTTCAGATGCTACTCTAGCTTGATATTATAATTCGCTACTATAAGCTTTCTAAACGAAAGCTTGTTTATTGTACCCACATATCTGGTTTGGAAAAGAAAATGAAACCCGACCTATTCCTGGTCAGAGATGTACTTAGGTGTTAGCACATACAAGCTGGTTGGCAAATTCTGCTGACATTGTGCTTGTGAAACAGATTGCCTTGCAAGCTGCTTCAGCTGTATTTTGCATCATTTCAGTGCTTCTTTATTAAGAAATGCTAAGCTTTTAGCATGAATATCAGTGGCAAGGCCCTTTGAAATCTACTTTCAATTGCCTAAAATGGTCAAATTTCATTCCTGTAACTCTGGGCAACACACTTCTGCAAAGTTGTCAGCAGACTAATTATCTTCTTTTTAAGATGAAATTGGTAGAGGAATGAGGAAAAAAAAGTTTTAAGTCTTAACTTCAATAATAATTTAAACTTATTTGACACAAAATGATGACAAGAATGCATTTTATGGACCTTTTCACTGTTCTTGCAAATGTTTTGCCCTATGCTTGTATGCAGTGCAACAGCAAGCTAATAAGTTTCCGTTCTGCATTTCCCCAAATGCTGCAAATGGATGATATGGTTTGGCATGAGCCCAGCTTTCTCTTAACTTCTCCATTTTGTGTAGGCTTATTCCATAGCAGAGAACATTCAGTTGCAACATAATGCTGTGAGAACAAGCATAATGTTACGCAAGTGAAAGCTGTTTGTCCTGAACTTTAGAGATTAGTTTTCTAAATAAGCGCTGTATTATTTCCCTATCAGTTGTCTACACGGAATGACATTAGGTAACTATCAAATCTCCATGTAATGGCATTCTGCCACTCAGATGGGGTAAAACATGACACATTACCATTATATCTGCTCTTTAGGACTTCATGAGACAGGGCTGCAAGAAAGGGGACAATTATTTCAGAGTAAGAAGTCAGAATGACATTTCCTAATAGGGTCCTATATAAGAGACTGGAAGAACTGAAGTATTAACATTAGTAGTCAATAGTCCTGACATTTCCTTTTTGTTTCCCCCTGACAGGGAGTGGGCAGATACAGCTGTGGCAGTTCCTGCTGGAGCTCCTCTCAGACAGCTCCAACTCCAACTGCATCACCTGGGAGGGCACCAATGGGGAGTTCAAGATGACTGACCCGGATGAAGTTGCTCGGCGCTGGGGGGAGCGGAAAAGCAAGCCTAACATGAACTATGACAAACTCAGCCGTGCGCTTCGCTACTACTATGATAAAAATATTATGACTAAGGACCTTATAATCACCTAGTTCCTACCCTGTGCCATGGACAGAGATGCCTCACACGATGTCATGGTAGTCATGGTCGTTGCTGTCATGGACTGAGAGACATGAGCTTTCCCTATGTGTGCCCTGAGCTGACAGACACCACAAAGTTGTTAATGAACAAGCTCCACTTATTCACCCTGTCACTGTATGTACACAACACAGGACACTGTCTTACGTTTCAACATCTGGTCCATGCTTGGCTGTCCCAGAGTCTGTGTCTTTGCCTCCAAAATGCCATGGAGCCATTGTTTCCATGTCTAGTGGGGAGATAATGGGTGACTACGAAGAAGATGGAGACTCCCATTTTAATAAGGAGTCCCATGGAAAAGATGAGGGGTGATGGCCACAAGTTACTCCTGGGGAGAGTCCCATTGGACACAAGAGGAAATTTTTCCCAAAGAGAACAATCAGCCCCTGGAATAATCTCCCCAGGGAAGTGGTGACTCCCCAGCATTGGACACTGTTAAGACTGGGCGACAGGGTGCTGGGCCATCTAGTCTAGGTCATGCTTTGCCAAGAAAGGTTGTACCAGATGATCCTTGAGATCCCTTATAACCTGGTGTCCTATGATTCTGTGATCTGAAATATAGGTCTATCTATTTAACAGGCTTTCCAGCTTGCTCACTGGCTCTTCATGAAAGGAATCACTCCCTTCAAAAAGTGAAAGGAGCAAAGTCGGGAAATGATGGGAAGCAAAGTTGCAAAAGAGACCTGCCTGCTACTAAACCAGGAGGGAGCAGGATCTCTACAGTAGATGTGGTCTCTCCTTAGGAGAAAAACAATCCTTGGCAAAGCAGAAGCTGAAGTGAACAGGGCTATTTTCAAGTTGCTGAATTACAGGTACTTCTAGGCAGTGATTCATCCCATGCTATAGCAGAGAGCTTAAGCTGTCAGATGAATCATGTTTGAAGGGGGACTGGTTCTCTCCATCAATTATGAAAGGAGTTTATCATCTCTAATTGACATGGAAACTGTGATGGTGATGAGATGAACCCAACCAAGGTGGATCTGGTCTCAAACATGGATTTGAGCACTGAGAAAACTCCAAGTTAGACAGCACCTTGCTACCCTTGTTAGCCATTGGCATGAAATTCATAAAGTCTTGGCTAAAATGCATCCTCATCTAGATTTACAGTGCTGCAGAGGTGTACACCCAGGATCAGAGCTCCATCACAGACTTCCTAACAAGGCTCTGAACCAGAAAAACATGTTTTCTCCCCTACATTTTCTCAAGAGAAGATCAGTCTTTACTATTTGATGTACATCAGCAAGGGCCCTTTCCCTGCTTTAGTTTGTGCCGTATAGCAGTGGATTTCACTTCTGATACCTTCCCTGAACACAGGTAGCAAGAACACAGCATCAAAGCTTGAAATTCTTTGATAATCCATAATCCAAAAAGCATAAATACAAAACCTTTCTCTAAACCCTTCTTTACACTTGATAGGGTCAAGCGCAGACTCTCATCTACTAAACACTATTTTTCCTAGCTGAACCCAGTCTTTCATGTTGTAGAAGACTACTTTGCCCTGTCTCTGTCACATACAAAATGCCCAGCATTCTTTTACTGAAGCCCTGGCTCTGTTAAGGTCAGAGATAAAGTTCTTACTTGACTTAAATGACTTCAAAACTTCATTCTCTAAGTTGTGCCCATTGGATAACAATGCAGTCCTACCCTGGAGAAAAGAAAATAAAGAAAGGAATGAGACTCAAACCACTTACTTTTAATGCCGTCGACTTCTTTAACCTTGTTCCAAGTGTCTTCAATGCCTTTTTCTCCTTTACGCATGGATATGACAATGCCTACAGGAAGCCCCTGGTTCCTGAGTGCACTTGCTAACTTGTTGGCTGTGTCCATCCAAATATCCTCGTTGGAAGCAATGATGCCAACATGAGCCCAGCTAAAATGTTTCATTATCGTAAACAAAACTCTGGTTGGAGAGGGCAGGGTCCTTGCAAATGTAGGGTGTTGGGTGGTGTAATCCAGTTTATAATTGATGCACATCCATGAGAAGATGGCTTTATTCCAGTTTTCCCCTAAAAGTGTGGCCACCTCACAGAAGCCAGGGTTCAGAGGGCCTATGAAAGCTGAGGAAAGCTTTCCAAAGTCAATGAATCTAACCAGAGCTCTCGCAGTCTCACATTCTTCTTCCAGGACCACATAATCCAGCCTGTGGCCAAGATCTAGTGAAGGATCTTTGGTTATTCGTTCCACTGCTAACCTGGCAGCCACGTGGGGCAAGGCTTTGGAAAAGAAGGGGTCACAGCTCCAGGGTCCAAGCAGTCCGATTTTAAAGACGGAACAATGTGCTGGAGAGCAAAGCAGGGTTATTCCCAACAGGAGCCACCAGAGAGCCTGCGAAAATGTCTTGGATGAATTGCCAGTGTTGAACTTATGCAATCTAATGTGCCTTGACCAGAGCAAGCTGTTAGGACACAGTGGGAGAAATGACATTGTTTTACAGGTGGGTAGAGCTGCACTGAGTTCTTCGGGAAGCCAGGCAGTGCATTACCAGCAGCTGAAAGAAAAGTAGATTACATTTACCTTCCTGCACACGTATTTGTCCAGTGCATGTAGATACAGCTGTGTCAGCCCAAATTACACAACAGTTCTCAAGGTGCAAGTCCATGTGCCAAAACCCTGCACAGACACATGGACATGCACTACGTAGACAAGTGTCCATCTACTGTCAGTTAAACATACCATAGCCAGTAAATGCACACTTACATAGACTTCTTAAAGTGCTTTGCAACATATTCTGAAATCAGACAGTGAAGAGTGAGTCTGCTTTGATTGCAACAGTAGAAACAACCTATGGATGCACTATGGTTTTGGTTCTTTGGAAGGACAATTCCCAAATCACACAGGGAAAAAATGCATATAAGAAAATAAATAGGTGAGATGCTCCAAGTCAGCATCTTTTGCCCATTCAAAATCCTCAGCGACTTTAGAATACGAATCAGAGCCCATACAAACATAAATACACACATCCATATAGACCCATTCGTACATATACTTAAAGATACACAGAATCACAGAATGGTTTGGATTGGAAGGGATCTTAAAACTCATCCAGTTCCAACCCCCTGCTGCAGGCAGGGACACCTTCCACTAGACCAGGTTGCTCAAAGCCCCATCCATCCTGAATCCTCCTATTCCATCATACTTGAAGTAAATCTATGCACATGCATATGATTTTAAAACTGTCTGAAAAGTTTTTTTGGGGGACAACTTGTAGCAAAGTCTCTTAAACCTGGCAAAATGAAAGGTGGATAAACAGGCAATCACAGAATGAGGGGAAAAGAGGATTATGATTTGCATTTAGATTAAGAAATGTTAAATAACCCTCAGGGTAAAGGCTTTGTGTTAAGATAGCCTTGGTTAAAGACTCAGAGCCATAGGGTATTGGGGGAATAACAACATCACCCTTTACAGCCAGGCAAGCAATTGCAAACCCACAACGGTCTCCTTCCATCTGCAGTGTCACCCTGTGGCTTAGGAAAGTTGCTGATCCAAGCAGGTTTGTGCTCTATAATTAGCAGACCCTTTACACTCGCTTACCTGTTCATCACTGGAGAGGCATTTTGTCCTGGATCCTCAGCCACTGAGACACGCAGCACCAAGCACCGCAATGCAATGTGTGCTGTAAATGCACACACAGGTCCTCTATCCTGACGGAGAGAGGTCTCCAGAAGAGGCAATCCACCCGTTGAGAAGCTTTTCACCAGTGGCAGTGGCTGTCCTCTGACATGGGTCTCACCTCAAGGATAGGTGATGCATGGTCGGAGTCCCCTGCAAGTGCTCTTGGGTGCTCACCTCCTTCAACTTCTTGCTTGCATGGGCCACTCCAACTGGGTGGGTGCTCTGGGACTCTCCATGCTGTGTCAAAAGCTTCCTATGTCCCTTTTGGTCAGGGCCATCCTTCTCCTTCAGGGTTTCATGACTTCAGGAACATCCTTGCAAGCCCTTAGTTCCTCAATGAAGGTCTTGCAGTGCTCCAGGCTGCTTCACTCTGGACTGTCTCGGTGCAGAGATGTACTCACATCTAACAAAGTAATTGTAGGGATGGCATCTTAAAGCTCTGCCTTTGGATTAGTGGGATTAAGCTCCTAGGATCTGCCCCTGCAGAACAGCTCCTTAAGTGTCTCTGCACCACAGAAAGGATAGCTCCTCTTCAGCCCTATAAGCAGCAGAGACAAGAGCTATTTTAGGTTTGGGGTAAACAGAATACCTGATTTTGGGCTTTATCATCCTGCTGATGTGTTACATTCCCATTTTCCCTGGTTCTTCCTTGTACCCATCCTGAAACACACACAGCTTTTTACACTTCTTTCTTATTCCCCTGGGTCTTCTAGATACTTCCCTATAGTTGAATCCCCCAGTAACCCTCTCCATACTCCCAGACACTTCTTTGCCCAGGTGGACCTTGCAATAAAACTCATGTGGAAAGACCTCGCATGTCTCAATGCCTGTCTTAGCTAGGAAGCCCCTTGCAATAATTTAGCTGGGGCCACAGAAGCACTTGTGGTCTAGAGGGAACCATTTGTAATTCAGCCTTTTAGCAGTATTAACTTCAAATACATCATGTAAATTATACACATCTCATTGGTGTGTGTATGTTCAGGAGCAGTTCTTCATGAGTAATGATTGAGGGAAGCCACAAAGACTTTCAGATGCAGTGGGGAAAGCAGCTCTCACCATTCATCATATTAATTTCCTCCCATTCATTCATTTCCTTGCACGGCCCGGATCCAGGATGGTTCCTGGACATGTGATTCATTGAGGACTGGTACAGCTCAAGATAGTTATCAGGAATTACCAAATAGCTTCACATTTGGAAAGCGACTCAAAGAGACACTGACGTCAAGCTTAGAACACGGCTTTGCATGCTACGAGTGCATTAGGTTTTGACACTGGGTTTTAATCAAACCATGACATCCAATAAAGTTTTTGGAGCCTGTTTTTGTTTAATTGCACTTAAAAGTTTGATTTATCCATGTACAAATACACCCACGTCTCTATCTGTGTATCATATACTCACTGCTATCTCATTTCTCTTGGTATCGACAGCAGTGCTGTACAGTTTAATTCCACTCAGAGCCAGTAATCACAAGGTCTCCTAGAGTAGCTGCAAAACTCTCTTCTAGGGGAGTGGGAGGTGTCCCTGTCCATGGCAGGGGGTTGGAACTGGATGATCTTAAGGTCCTTTCTAACCCTAACTGTTCTATGAATCTCTGTAAAATGGTAACAGGTCACATATTAACACTCTTAATAATTTTTCTGTTCCTGCTGAACTGGGTACTTGAAAGTGAGTAGGGGAATTCTCTTTCATTAGAGGCAGTTAAATACAAAGCCTAACTCCAGCTTTGATATTTTCATCACAAAGTCGGGCATTTTTACTGAATTTCAACTTTAAAGCCATACTGGGTAACAATAAACAGCAATATTTGAATTCTTTCTGTCAAACTGGCCTAGAAAAGTGGGACTTATTTGACATCCTCCTATCTATTCAGCCAAGAAAACAGATATAAATATGTAGGCAAGCAAAAAAAAGCTAAATGCTGCTGTCTAGAGATATTCCCTTAGAAGTCCAATGATAACAGAACATTACTGACAGAACACAGATGTAAGAAAGAAGATTCTTATTACTAGATGGCAATTTGTTTTCTCTCTCCCCCAGCCCCATCAGCCCTGCCATCCTTGGATCATCCCAATTTCTTCAGTCTTTCCTCAAAGCCATGGTTTTTTAGACCTGGGATCCTTCTGGCTACCATCACTGAGTACTAGTTGGTCCAAATCTTTTGTGAAGTGCAATGTGCCATTAGATTGTTGTGGCAGAGGTAAGGGAAATATGGAGCATTTATCTCCTACCTGCAGTCCATCAGTCTGGGCAGCTCAAATGGTGTTTCTTATGTGCACAGTAGTACAACACTGGTTTAAGTCTGATCTATGATCCTCTGAAGTCCTCTAGATTCCTTTCTGCAGAACTCCCTCTAGCCATCACCCTGTTTTCCTGATGCTGGAGCAATCATTCCTACCTGTGCTGCACTTGCTTTTACCACATTGCCTTCACATTTTTTCACTTAATTTCTCTAATTTATAAACATTGCTTTGAATACTAATCCTATGTTCCCAAATGCTTGCAGCCCTTCAGTCCTGGTGTTAATCTGCAAATTTAATCACCACATTCTCTAATACCTCGCTGAAATCGTTAATGAAGTCATTAAACAACATTTTCAGCTTGAGTAGCCCTGTTTGACATAGGGATGTCAAACGTCCACATATGACAAATTTAAGCTTCCTGATAACAGGGGGTTTTAATTACCTTTTCTGGTCTCCAAAGTTGAAGCATATTCCACAGGAAATAGTGCAGGATTCCTAACTCAGAGCTCTATATTCGGCCCATATTATGTGTCCTTTCTCTTCTGATGAAGAGGTAATAGTGTCTTCTTTTCAGTCTCAGAGTCTTAGTTCCTGTAGTAGAACCAATGCACTTCCAGGGTGAATTTGTGTTAGGATAGGGAATAGCCAATGAAAAATTCAAAATATTCTTATGCCAGTCGGATAACTGGTAAGAACACAAACATTTGTCTTTCCTGCTGTCTGGGAAGTTATATTGTGAACTGCTATGTCAGTTCCTTATGTTTTCGTTGTTGCACATACCTTGAGACTAAGTAACATATTTGATTGAATGGAAAACAAAATACACAGAAATCTCTGAGTTTTATATATCACATAAGTGAAAGAAAATAAAAGCGAAGGAGGTGCTATACAGCAAAATGATTAATTGCATTGCTGGTTATTTTTGGTAGCTACAGGATCTGTGATAGCAAAAAAGCAAGATGCTTAAAAGATACAGTATGCCCTTAACTCTATGCCTTTCTGCCCATTAATCCCTGTATTTGTATAGGTCCTATAACATGGTTATGCAAGTTCTGTCACAAAAGACCTTTTCTTTTATGCCCATTTTTGCCACTTTATTACTAGATGCAAACTAAGCTGTAAGTGCCCCAATGTGCGCATCTGCATATCCTGAATAAAGGGTATTAAAATTCTATTTGCAAATATTGCAGTTGCTCCATATCAGTTCTTACGTCCATGTACACTCCCACGCGTTTCTTCAGAGATTCTTCATGTGAAGGTCTCTGTAAAGTTGGCATTAATCAGCACTACCAATAGAGAGCAGTTGACATGTATCTCCTAAGGCAAGAATGGCTATGGTATCAATTAATGCATTTATTTCTCTCTTTCCAATATGCCATCTCTCAAGGACTAGCCACAACAAACCCTATTTTATAAGACTTCTACATTTGTATGCCTCTGGTTCAGCTGCTGGCTTGCATGCGGGTCTCACCGCCTGCCGACAAGGTGCGTTAGTAATTCAGCCTTGAAGGCATGGTCTGGCGTTGGGTGCAAAGATCGACACCTTTTCTTTTCCCTCCTCTGGTCCCTTTCTCTGATGTATGTGGTAGGAGGTGCTTATTGGGGTGGTTTTTGTCTGTCCTTTTATTATTATTATTTTTTCTGGGCAAGGGCTATTTTGCTTTTTTCCTGCTTCTGTGTTCATGAAAGGAGAGCAAAAGGAAACCTCTAGTTAGCGGCATAAATATCTCCACTAAGTCTGTGCTTGCAGACAGTCAAGGGAAATGCTACACACAGAGAGAAGAAGAAATATGTGGCTTGAATAATGTGCACCTGCAAAATTACACAGGCATCGTTAAAGGGTGAAGTGCTGATCCCATCACGCGTGCCTTCAGTAAAAGGATCTATTCTGCAACTCCCCACAGTCGGCTGCCTACCCGAAATAATCTCCCCTTGTTTGTGGCCAGCGATTAATATCTGATTAATCACCCTTTTATCCCCCTCCTCATCCTCATCCCTCTTCCCCGCCTCACTCGTACCCTCCCAGAATATTTAGTAGACATTATCGATCCTCTCCGAGTTTTTAGACTTAGTTATC